>CM023491.1:42309937-42356163 GCA_013339685.2 Hyalomma asiaticum | reverse complement strand
TGCCCACAGGTTGACACTTTCTCGACGGCGCGGCGCTGAGATTCTTGATATAGCGACGAAAACGCACGCACGCGTCGACGGCGGTCGAATGAGAGAAAGGGAGAACGGCCGGCACGAGAGAGAGAGAGAAAGGAATTCCATCCTCGTGTGTGTTCTCGAGATTGCGCCCTCAACGCATTTCCTTGGCATTCAGACCGAGTGGCGCTAGCACGGCTCTGCAGGCCCCAGAATGTCTCACGAGTCTCAATTGATTCACCAGAACCTCTTTATTCACACGCTGATCCAGACGCCTCATAAAGACATTCAAGACCCTCTGTAGCTCAAACGCATTCGTAAGATAGTCTCCCAGGAGTTTCCCTAGGAATTGAAATTAGGGCGTGTGTCTCAAATGTCAAGTGAGGGTGTGAAGTAGTGGATATTCTGAAATTGCTACAAAATTTTGCAAATCACTGTTCTCACCTCGTAAAAGAATGAGCGTGTGCCTGCGTGTGTCATGCGTGAGTGCGTGTGTATGTATGTATGTATGTATGTATGTATGTATGTATGTATGTATGTATGTATGTATGTATGTATGTATGTATGTACGAAAGGGGGGTGCGGGTATAAAACGAAGAGGAGAGGAGGTATATTTGTTGGCAAGAGGGAAACCGAAGGAACGCTTCGTGGATTTGTTCCCTGGCCAAAAACATTCTCGGTTACTCTGCTACACCAGAGGAGTGCGAAGAGTGTCTGTTTGTTGTTGCTGTACAATCCTAATAGCGTTATCAGCTGCACAGCGCTCACACAAAAAAGAGAGCGAGTCTGGACACGGGAAAAACACGTCCGCTCCACTTGCAGTATATCATCAGGTCAGAACGGAGCCGCGAAGATAAGAACCTGATAGCTGACCGAATTTAGTGACACGGGAGCGCTGATTGACACCGTATCACAGTGTTTATGCCTCACCGTACAAAAACAACGCGCGCAGCCATTACGGATTCCCAATATAGGCGGGCGGGGGAGCTTTGGTCGCGATTACGGCTTCTGACGACAGCCGACCGCAATGTTCCGCATGGCGAGGTTCTCGAGGAAAGAGCACGACGCGCCGTTCACGTGGCAATCGAACTTAGATCAGGCAACTATATGTGCGCGGACAACACCAGCGTCTCTCTTATTAAGCCGCTTGACTGCGTTGCTCGCGCGAATGTTTCTATTCGTCCTTCATCGATCCCCCGTGTGTGCTGGGACATTTGAGGCACCACAAAAGCGGGCCACGCACTCTACGGCATAATAATAGCCCCCATCGGAGTTACAACAAATGCCGAAACCGTATATAGAGGCACTATACGGGCAATTGTCCCAGGACGGCCATTCGCAGACTCTCGGCGGGGGATGCCATAAAGAGGAAAGGTATAAAACGCGACGCCAGCGACTCTAATGAATACCGTACACTATGTTACATGAACGGTCATCAAGAAGCAGGAACGCAAGCGTTTAGGGTAGTGTACGCAGAAAATATGTATTGGCGGTTGTACGATATTCCGTTCCTTCGGTAATCTATACACACTTTAGACGCGCGACCTTGCCCGCGGCCCAGATCCAGCGCCCCTGGCAGGCGCGGGCATGCGCACTCCCGGGTAAGTGAAGCGAGCTCTAATACGCTGACCGCGATTGCCCGTCAGCACTTAAACGACCCGTAATAAAGCTAGCGCGCGTCCGTACGCTTTCACTTAGCACCTCCCCCCCCCTTCCCGTAGAACCCTTTCCCCCTCGAATATATCTGTCTATCCACCCTCCTCTTCTTTCCTAATTGTTTTTGTTCCAATCGAAGGCGGCGCCGCACGATTACGTCATCGAGGTCGAGGGGAGAGGAGGACGTGATCACGCATGCGCAGTAGCATGGCGGAAGGGATAGACCGAGAATAGGAATTATTAGGGTGTGGGAGTCGGGTACAAAAACGTCTCGAAAACGAAGGGCATTTTTTGGCGTCCAAAGCATGCATATATGAATACAATGAGCGCCACGGACCCGTAATTACACTTTCGGGATTCCGCGGCTTCCGTTCGCGTTATATTGTGCATAGAGATAGGCGACGTGAACCGCCACGCAAAGCGCACTCTTGGGTCGCTATGCCAAACGAGCGAATGAATTAGCGAGAATGGGGTGGCCTGCATGGTATATTACGGATTTCTGTTCTTCCCGTCCATTATTCTTTCTTTCTTTCTTTCTTTCTTTCTTTCTTTCTTTCTTTCTTCTTTCTTCTTTCTTTTCTTTTCTTTCTGGGCATCCGCCTCTTTGCATCCCATGCATCGCGCGTTCAGGGACGAAGACGTCTTGGCACGAACCGCGTGCGTGGTTTTACTAATTATAGACGACGTTGCTGGCAGGAAGGGGAGGAGGGGTAATTAGGTTACGTTAGCAATTAGTCGCGGCTGCGGCTCGTGGTTAACTCCGGAGCTGGTTGCGTGGGTAAGAAAAAAAAAATCACAACGAAAACCCGCAAGGCCGTATACGCCTTTCGCTGCGTTACAACAGCGCGCGCGGGAAAGTGCGACGCCTCGTGCCGGGTCTCGCAAGCGATTGAGGCGAACCTGCCGGCGCTTCCGCCGCCAACGTTTTGTATTACCTTGTGACTCTTCTACCGCATTATGGACCGGTTTGTGGGAGTCTTCAGTCTCGTCGCTATACATTTATCACTCTAGGACTATACGCATTTATCGTCTTCCTGTTGTGTTCGAATGTCACTTCGCGATGCACTTGTGCATTGCGAAGAGGAATACGGGCGCTCTCTGGAATATGCTTGTTGTTGCTTCTGTTGTATATTGTTGTTGTTATCGTCGTTCCATGGCGTTGAATGTATCAAACTCGCCGTTTGGCCATTTTATTTTATTTATTTATTTGCTTTTGACGTCGCAAACATCGTTCGGCTGTTTTAGAGGATACGCAGCCCCATGTAGACAGAAACGAAATGATAAAAAAGAGAAAAAATTAATAAATGAGACGTCGGTCTGCTTGTGGAATCAAGTGCGCGTTAAGGACGTCGAGCTCATGAAAATTGTTCCGTACTTTCTGCGCTAAGGCGAATCCCATATACGTATCATGTGGGTTTTGAAAGCAGCACTCGAGACCTTTAATTATCTTTGCAAATTAAGCGCTAGAAACGGTTTTATACAATCAAATCTCGTTGTGAAGAACTGATGACATCGAGCATGCTTCGTCATATCCAATAATGCTTTACAGGTGCGTATCCATAATGCTATTTTAATGGCAGTAGTATTTTTATTTGTTCGTTATTGCCGACGATTCGCTGTATGCGCGTTCGTTATAACGAGGCTCAACTTGCAGCGCAAATTTTGGCCGTTTCTAAACCATAGCAGCTTTTTCTTTTTTTGGTCAAGGTCGAGGACCTTCACTTAAACCTAGCAAATACAAATTTAAAAAAGAAAAAAAAAAGAATGTATACTCAGTAACGCGACCCCTGGGCACACAAAAGGGCCAAGCGTACATGAAGTCATTACGGGCCGGCCGACGATGACTCCGCTTCGTCGGACTACGCGACGCGTCCCGACGAAGTCGTCCGAAAGGCGCCTCGCATGCGGAGCGCCGCACGTGTGATTCATGATTTGGCACGGCTACGTCGTATAGCCGCCTCTATATACACGTACACGCACCGTACTCTGTTTCACTAGTTCCATGCAGCAGTGCTAAGGCTACATACGCGACCAATGAGCGCACATTCTCGCGAAGCGAGATCACACAGACGCGTCCACTGCTAAAGGGAACACTTGCGGGAGGGGCCATGCCCGGATTTCAGTCGTCTCACTTTGCAGCGGATTACTTTTGCCTGACTCTTGTGACACCTACGCCGTGCAAACACATCTTAGACAAAGTGTTGGCTGTTCACGGAGAGCGTTCGCACAGCCGCTCGCAACCAAATTGCCACAAATACGAGGTTTGAACATGCGAGTGTTCCCTTTAACAGTGTACCGTACTGTACTCCATATGTCCTAGTGTTGCGACATGCTCCTGCAGCTGCAGTAGGATGGGCCTGCCACCCTGGCTACAGCGCTCGAGAATGTAGGCACTTAAGATGCTGTTCTGCCTTCTGATTGGTCGAAGAGGCACGTGGCTTCCGCAGCGCTGCACGGAACTAGTGGAAAGAGGCATATGCCCGAAGTGGCGGCGACGCCAAACAACCCGACTCGCGCGGACGGTACCGCCGGCGCCGTCGCATTGTGCCGGTAGATTTCGTCCGAGCGCAGCAGATACATACGCGCACGCAGACGCGACCTTGCCGAGGTCACGACGAACTCTTTTTGCGGCGACGAAATGGCGTTTCACTCAACCTTGGAACGCTCGCATGTGTATATGCACTTCCCGGTTTTGCGTCTTTCTTTATTTTTTCTCTTTTCGAGTCGCAGCTGTTGGTATATTTAGCGCTGTCGGCGCACCTGCGTTCCATCGAGGAGAGAGAGAGAGAAAGAAAGGCGCCGATGGAAATGAGCGGTAGAGTGTGGCTGCCACCCAAAATACGCGGGTTCGATCCCGGCCGCGGCGGTCGCATTTTCGATGGAGGCGAAAATGCCTGAGGCCCGTGTACTGTGCGTTGTCAGTGCACGTTAAAGAACCCCAGGTGGTCTAAATTTCCGGAGCCCTTCACTACGGCCTTTCTCTCCTCTCTATCTCTTTCACTCCCTTTCCCCCACCCCCACGGACGCTTAGCCGTGCTCCCTACATGGGCTGCAGAAATTAGCGTCCTTTCCTAACCGAACCACAATCATCATCATCATCATTACGCCAGTTTAGTTTCTCTACCCCTACAGACGCTGAGCCTAAAGCCCCTAGATCTCTTTTCTAAACGGAAAGATCTGGGGACTTTAGCTGAGCCGTGCTCCTTACATGGGCTGCAGAAATCAACGTCCTTTCCTGAACCGAACCACAATCATCATTAGTTTAGTCCGCCGCGATGTTGTAGTGGTTACGGTGGCCGCCTGCCACCCCCAAAAAACGCGGTTTCCACCCCGGCCGCGGCGGTTGTATTTTCGGTGGAGGCGAAAATGCTAGAGGCCCGTGTACTGTGCGTTGTCAGTGCACGTTATAAAGAACCCCAGGTGGTCTAAATTTCCGGAGCCCTCCACTACGGCCTTTCTCTCCTCTCTATCTCTTTCACTCCCTTTCCCCCTACCCCTACGGACGCTGAGCCGTGCTCCCTACATGGGTGCATTTTCGATGGAGGTGAAAATGCCAGAGGCCCGTGTACTGTGCGTTGTCAGTGCACGTTATAAAGAACCCCAGGTGGTCTAAATTTCCGGAGCCCTCCACTACGGCCTTTCTCTCCTCTCTATCTCTTTCACTCTCTTTCCCCCTACCCCTACGGACGCTGAGCCGTGCTCCCTACATGGGTGCATTTTCGATGGAGGTGAAAATGCCAGAGGCCCGTGTACTGTGCGTTGTCAGTGCACGTTAAAGAACCCCAGGTGGTCTAAATATCCGGAGCCCTCCACTACGGCCTTTCTCTCCTCTCTATCTCTTTCACTCCCTTTCCCCCACCCCCACGGACGCTTAGCCGTGCTCCCTGCATGGGCTGCAGAAATTAGCGTCCTTTCCTTACCGAACCACAATCATCATCATCATCCCTACATGGGCTGCAGAAATTAGCGTCCCTTCCTTAACCGAACCACAATGATCAATCCCGACATGGGCTGCAGAAGCATGGGCTTCAGACGAACGCGGCGGACTTGTTATCATGTAGCAGGTCTACGTAGATAACTCCATGCATAATAAGTCACGGCAAAGGTGCAGTACAGTGCTGGTAATAGACGAAACTCCCGCCGCCGACTGCACAACCGAGACGAGGTGTCGCGCTAATTGGGAGTGGGAGGTGATCGCCGTCGCCGGTACACATCCCCGCTCTTGGTGGGGCACGCAAGAGAGCCCTTATGGGCGCGGGATGGTTACGGGCCTCGCGCATGGCTGCCCAGTGTTAACAGTGTGGGCGGTCGACGACAGGACGCCTAACGACAGCGACGAGACATTTACGTCCCCGTGTAAGCCACTGCAGGACTTTGCTAAGTGTTTCCTGGTATCACCGAGCGGCTCGTCCTCCCATCAACGGCCGCAGTTTGGAGGCGTAGGTTTCTTATTCGCCTGGTGAAGGGCGGCCGATGATACAAGTGCCGTCTAGAGCGACGTCAACTAGAGTGTTTGTGTGTACCAGGACCGTAGCCAGGGGGTGTGGGGCCGGGCCCCTCTCGAAAATTTAGTTCGGGGTCGTGTTGATAACACAGTGTATCGCTAATAACATTAAAGTGTATCAATAACGTTGCATTTAAGAAATCACTTATTGGACATACTGCGATTTTTATTGAAAATAAATAATGAAAATAGATGTTTTTTTCTCAAATAGTCAAAGTCTTCAGCAACTGGACCCCTCCCGAAAAAAATTCCTGCCTACCAGCCTGGCGTGTACAGCGCGCTTGTGGTGGGCGATAACTACGCACTGTGGCGTTCTGAGCGCCTCTGCTATGTGTGAAAAGTGAACTCCTAAATTACTATACCTTAATTTACTACAAGGGAGTGGGGCGAGGTGGTGTTATAGCCAAGCCATAGTATAATTGTACACTGAATGCGAGTTACGCAAAATGAATCCGTCGTAGTCTAAACCGCGGAATTTTTTTTCTGCGCGATTGTCATTAGGGTGACGTGCTACGTGTCTAGAGAACGAAATTCATCCGCCAATTAGGGCTACTAAGGAATGCGGCCCGTGGAGAGGGGGAGGACTTACTTTAGTATTTCATTACATACACCACCTCATTCCCTTTAGTAAATTTTAATTCTTTTTTAATTAGAACTTCCTTCCTGCTTATTTTGTCTTAGATTTAGCCTTGGCCTTTTAATTTTTCCGTTCTCTGTATCATTACCTGTAGTGTGGCCAATCCCCCTCGTGGGTATGTGCCAATTATAGAGGCCCCAACAACAACAACAACAACAACAACAACAACAACAACAACAACAACAACAACAACAACAACAACAACAACAACAACCTCATTCTTCCTCGCGTATACAGCCGTGTTCTTGCTTGCTTCCTCGTGTGTAGCGCTTTATAGTTTTTCACACACGAATTACCACGAACCGCGCCGTGTTCCCTGTCTTGTACGTCGGCAGTGTTTCTTTTCCTCACGACACCAAAACCTATAGAATGGCCCAAAAGCTGAACTGTTATGCGCGCCAACTCAATTTGTTCCCGTAAATTTCTCAACTGTTAATAAGACCTGTTCGCTCTCCTATACAACCTGTCTGTGCCTAGATTTTCTTCCTTTCCTCCCTATACTCGCGAAATCTACAAATTTCTTTTTCAGTCTTCTTTAACTTCATTGTGGTGCGGTGTTGTAAGAGTTTGGCTCAGACGGTCGGACGATACGCCGGACTTAGTGCGGGAGGCACTGATATTCTTTAGGTAATAGAGCATATATTAGACGCAAATACGTTTTGCCAAAGCCTAATACGTAGATTAAATCTAACCGGCGACACCGCTCATACCGCCTTCAGTGGAAGTCACGTTCAAAAGAACTAACTCGGCGATAAGATAAATCGCTAAATTGATTTTATGGGCACCTGCTTCGAAGCGATGGTATATATATGGTGGTTATAGTGGCGCCGTGCTCTAAACATTTGCCCCCCCCCCCCCCCTTCTTTCATAGCTTTATCATCTTTCCAGAGTCACATCTGTTACTAACGTGGTATACCGCCGATCATTCGGGAAATTTATTGTCCCGTAAAAACGTCATATTTATTTTGTACTTTATATATACCCAAGCGATGGCCATACTGCAGTCCTTTTCCACTTTATCCATAATAGATTGCTTATTTTCTCCTCACGTATGCTAGCCGAGTTCAAGTGGACAGGCAAAAAAATAGGAAGAAGAAAAGAACGCACAGAAGAGTTCTGAAGGTCTTTAACCGCATTAATAAGTCCAGATTACTGGTCGGCGACGAACACATGCGATTGAGCTGTATGGCAATTCTCAGGCTTTTGCGTGTACATGAAGCTTAAAAAAAAGAACAGCCCAGTCTTTATAAACTGAACACAGTATTGCTGCAAATGCACAGTATAGCACAATTACAGCAACAGCTATTATTCATACGTCGTGCCGTATACAGTGCAGCCGACTTATTCGGGTATTTTTTTTCTTTACGGTTGAATTTCGATGGAGGCGATATGTTGGGGCCCGTGTATTGTATGACGTCAGTGCACGTTAAGGAACCGCCAGGTGGCCGAAATTTCCGGTGTCTCGCATAGTGGTATTGTGGTGTTGGGATGTAAAACTCCTGAAACCAATCATTATTTATTTATTTATTTATTTATTTATTTATTTATTTATTTATTTATTAGAACACGCGCAGCACATTTCGGGCATTGTTGTAGGTTGCTGACAACTGCGTAAAACATTTCCGTGTGTACATGTGAAATAAAATAAAGAAGAAATAGAAACAAAGGCTACACTACATATCCTACAGCCATGCGTGCGCTCTATAAAGCCCGTATTTTCCCGTGTGTTCTCATTAACGCTAGATTCCATATCGATTACAGCATTTTCCCTGCTATCGTCCAGGTATATATAGAATGCCTCAGGAAGGACGTTACTGCCAGGTTTCAACGCTTTGTGCATCCCGTTGCTTTTACACTCTATTCTCGGCTGCATCCCCGCACGTATTTCTCAACTTGAGGCCCGAGTTCAAGGCCATATACGCACCGCCCGCATTAAACTTGCGTCTCGGCGACCTCTTGCCCTCCGGAAGTCGACGGCGTCGCGTCTCTCCCCGTCCCCTCCGCGAAGCCCAGATACGTATATTCTGTTTCTAAAAACGCGGCACGAGCGAGCTCAGGTGAAGCTTGGAGAGTATACCGTATTTTCCAGGCTACAGTCATCGTTGTCCTCTAAGCAGCAATGTCGAGTATATACAAACTGGAAAGAGGGATAACTGGCGTCTTGTTGCGGAGGACCAGTGAAGAGCCAGGGGTTCGTATGTGAGACATCGTGGCTTTGGTGTCCGACTTCTGGTGCAATGTTTGGCTCAGTGGTGCAAACAAGGGATTTTTACACACCCCCCCCCCCCCCCTGACCTTTCCCCAGGGGCCGTGTGGATCCCCACATGGCCCCAGAAATTTTCCAGCTGACCTATCCGTATCCACCACCCCCTTACTTCGCACATCCTGGTAACACCGTGACCATGGCACATCCTGGTAGCACCGTGACACCCCCCCTCCCCCCTCCGAATTTCGGAATTTCGGATGAACCTCGGGCGCAAACAAACGCTTAACGTTCCTTCAATGACCGTTGACTGATATCGCTGTATGATGACTATCGTGACATCTGGTAAGCATAATATGACGACCTCCATGACACACATTTGCGCCGCTTCCATATTGTTGGCCTGCGCAGGCGCGAACATACGAACAAAAGACGCTGTCGACAACAATAGTGTGCGAAATTGATGGTCGACCGCTTATCTGAAAATAAAGTCTGCTAAACGCCGTCATAATTCTAGTAATGGCTACACCACGATAAAGTATATGCGACCTTCATCTACATGCGACCTTGTTCCGCTTCTCTCCATTAGTAATGCCGATGGAAGTTCTTGTGTAATTTGCGGAGATGGCACCCAGCTCTACACGCAAAGCGTGATGATATAGTCCGTAAACTACGGTATACTTGCTGCATCCCACCTCTCTTGATCCTTCTGCTCCTTCGCAGCTTTTACCTTATTCCACGACCTTTACCCTCAGTGATCCGCCTAATATTTCTCCTCGAGGAAACGGGAAACATAGTGGGGCGTAATGCCGTATGCCGTCGAGGCCGTTATTAGCGTACCCTATGAAAGCAATCGAACATAAAAAAAGTTAACGACAGTTCTAACGACACTTCCAGCTGGTCGTTCCCCCATTGCCAGCACCCTCTCCGCATGCAGGCTAGGCAGTGATCGCACGATTGCCGTTTCATGATGTCGTGTAGACCTGCATGTGCGTACAATGTCGACCTTGAACCGTTTCTTCAATTCAGTTCAGTTCAGTTCAGTTTAATACCTTAAAAACCCCCAAGGGGGTATTACATAAGGGGTTGTTACATGACAAATACAAATGTTTCCGATACTGCAACCATATCTCCTATATTCACCATGAACACTCTGTCCCTCTTCGAACCCTCGTATTTTGACCTCTATAGTAAGTATAACTCTATACTGCCCCTCACCTGATTGGTGGCACCGTCTTCTCGTCTCATTTGCTCTCTACACTGAGCCCCCTCCCCCCCCCCCCATCTCGGCGGTCTGTCTTGGAAGGAAGTGTGTCGACCTTACACGCGCGCACAGTTCGCGCCGGAAGTTCTTTGTGTACCAGAGATCAGCGTCGACTCATCGAGAAGGGGTAGACAATGACAGCCCTAGAGAAAAAAAAAACGAAAAAAAAAGCACCACATGTTCCTTCAGTCCAACCCCCCTTCCTCCTCTCTCTCTCTTTCTTTAACACGTTATTGCCCGGTAAGCCATACAAGCTTTTGTTACCTACACCACTATGTCTTCTTTTTTCTTTTCCAGGGGCGTAAATAATGCGACGCACGCACAGCTAGGCGTCGTCCTCCCTAACGTGCCCCACTTTCTTCTTCTTTTTTCCCTCACATCCGCCGTCTTGTTATGTGCACAAAGAAGTATGTGTGTGTGTGTGTGGCAAGGTTTCGTTGAAACCGCTACACGCGGTTCCAACGGGAAATGCGTGCTCGGGTTTTCTCCGTGGCCGACTGTGCCGCAACCGTTAGGTGAACGGTATGCGTATTATAACGTGAACGTCCCTTTGGTGGAATAAACAAGCGGCACGCCGGAAGTCTTCTTTGGCGCGGGTTAACCCCGCAACGCAGTCGTTCTCTTTTACGTAACGCCGCGCTCCAGATGCGCGAAAGGGATTCGGTACCGGATGGACGATCGGATGTGTCGTAAATACTGCGTAGTGTGTGCAATGTATTACAGGACGACGGGTTCGTGGTGTTTGTACGCGTAACGCGTGGTGGCGCAACGCAGCTGCAGCGCTAAGTGGTAAGTTTGCTGGCCAAGTGTTAAGTGCGTTTTATTATTTATTTTTTTAAATCAGGAACATACGCACGCAAAGGGGAGAGACAAATATTCGGCGAATTTGAATAAAAGTCGACTGCAATACAAATTCGAGAGCAGAATTGTTAGGCAGCGTAAAGTTCACCTGCTTGCTATACTGCAGGGAATGGCGTGGGGCGAAAGAAAGCCCCTAGAAACTTGGCGAGCATCCCTAGTGGTCGCCATTGCCGGTCAGCTTCTCCTGTGTTGCCAAAATTTCGCTGCTCACGAAACCATTAAAACAAAGCTATACGTTTGCACTGTAGCTCTTTGAATATCGGGAGCTGGAACCGTTCGAAGCGCTGTGCACTTGTTATTTATAAGGCAATTTCGTTCAGATATACAGTGAAGATGCCAAAGCTATGGCCAGCTAAGTATGAGTCTTCTAGTTCTTTCGACAGTCACAACACTCAAATGCCATTCGCCGATCAGTGAACAGTGATTCAACTGCGGTGTAGCAGCAGTTAAAATTTCAAACTTTGACACGTCGCTTTCGCTCGAGCGGCGACCCTTCATGGGCGTCTATTCGCGGCGCGCATCAGCGGCGCCGAAAATACGTCGCAAACAAACGCCCATGTAGTTTGGCATTCAAGTGTCTGCTGCGAGCTTCAACAAAGGCGCCCATACTATGCGCTCAAGGCCTGCGGCGTGTAGTTTCTTGCTGGGAACGATGGCAGAGCTTCAGACGGTGCTACAGCTGACCTTGATTCATCCTCGCTAACTATTTTATAACGAGCGTTCATAACCAAACCGTCGACAGCGGCTTTTGTTCTCGACAAAAGGGCCGTCAGCTGCAAGATGGTACCAACCGATTGTCTGCGTGGGACACGGACAAAAGGACATACACGACGGCGAGCTAACAGCTCCCAAAAGTAGAAAGGATGACGTCGAAAGATGGCGCTTCATTGGTTCGACAATGGCGCCTAGTAGGGAAACTTGCCAAGTTCTTTTTGTTTTTCTTGTTTTTAAAGAGTCCTTGCATGCCGCTGTGCAATTTACGCTGTCACCGGCGGCCGAACGATTGAGTGTCCCACGCCTTGAACAAAGCTGACAGCTGCGGCGAGCAATTTTCGCATTCGACGTTAGCGAACGTCGGTTCTTGAAGGCTCGTTATAGACCAAAGGCCGGAAGCTGTATAGAAATGCCAAAGTGCACATATATATAGTGGTGCCGTTAGTGTCATTGCAGGCACGAATAACACAACGCAAACTATAGTTGTCACTCGCCGATTGCAGATGCGCTAGCACCAACGGAAACAAGACTCGGCAGTGACGCGATTGAAAGAAAATTGGACTGTGTTGTAAAGTTGGAGGAAACGCCACAAGACGTCGTTACCCGCTCCGCTGACGCCGACGACGGCTCTGGCAAAACGGTATCCGTAAATGTAATCAATTTTACGTACAAATCTAATTCTCTGGTATGCCACTGTGGCGCTACGCATTGCATGTGACGTCACCCAAATGCGCCACTACGTGTATGAGTCGCCGTTCGCGGACCGCTGTATCATTACGCATGGGCGAATCCACGGAGAACCGAACCATCTTCATCACACCGGAAAATACACCGCGGAGGCCGCGGTAATACGGGACGACCAACCGGTGAAGGAAAAGTCGAACGGGTAAATATTCACTTTCCTAAACACTGCGTGGCCCTCCGCTCCCTCCCCTCCCCCCTCTATTTTATAGACATCCGTATATCGTTGCCGCGTTGAAAAGACCTCTTTCGAAACTGCATGGACAGATAGGCCACCTGTTCCCGTTCCGACAAGAACAATGGACGCCGATTGTTGTGGGCGATAATGCCCCTGCGCTCTCTACCGGTGGAGGGGTTATTGCGTCTCCGCACTCGTGTACAAGTTGACCTTCTTCCTCTTTCTTTCTTTTCTCTCTCTTTCTTTTTCTTTCTTTCAATAAGCCTTTCTCTTTTCCTCGAAGTGAAAGGAATGAGGAGGGCGGACGTATTTTTTCTTCGCTCCCGAAACGACGACGGTAGCGACGCGTGGCGGCCGCTGGGAGAAACAAAATGGTGGGAGGCGGAGGTGCACGTCGAACGGAGAACAGTGGCGTAATTAAAGAAAGCCGAGACTCCGCAGCTGCTACTGCGGGCTTTCCTTTTGTAAGAAAGGCAGCAGGGCCTCACACAAAATAGCTCGGAGCCTGCACGAACTATGGTACCACTAAATGTATACTTATCTGAACGGGAGGTCGGCGCGGAAAGAACGGTCTCCTTTCTTTGAGTCCGAAAAGGAATTGCGCCTGATCGTTTGTGCTTTTTGTTTCCGAGTGATTGACACTCTGGCGGTGCTCCGAGTGTATCGTTGCCTCGCGAACGGGAAGCACTCGCACACAGTTGAGCTGCAGTGCGACACTTAGCGGACAATGCTCCCGATACAGTACAGCGCATTACAAGGAGTCGATCAAAAAAACAACCGACGGAACAGTGTCACGAAGCGTTCGAATCTATGGATAGAGCTTAGCGTTAACCCGTCGTAGTAACTTATAGCGACTATATAGTGTTCGCTAGAGATGCTTTAGGTCGCGGGATCGAATCCCGCCCACAGCGGTCGCTCATTTCGGTGGGGGCGAAATGTATAAACTGTGTATTTAGATTTACGTTCGCGTTAAGGAACCCGCGCGGGTGGTGAAAATTTATCCGGAGCCCTCCGCAGGGCGTGCCTCATCAGCATATCGTGGTTTGAGCACGTAAAACTCCGTCTGTTATTATTATTATTATTATTATTATTATTACCGTTCTGGTTAGAGCTTGGCGTGACAAAGACGCTGTTCCATGTAAACCACGGTTGTAAACTAAAAGTATAGGCTAATATTGCACGAGATTAAGTTGAAGGGCAGAGAACATGTGTATTGACATAATACAAGATCTCGCGCATCGGCTAGACATATAACACCACGTCATCATGTACGTTAATCGGTGCTGGGAAGTGATCAGGTGCATGCATATCAGCAAAGGAACACAAATATATGAGGCATGCGCTTCTGCATATGCTGAAAACCAGTGGCGTGCGTGCGGATTTTCTCGGCTTGTTACGCTGATTTGAATTGAGCACTAAATGAAGAAATTGGAGGCTTGTACTTTATACGATAACGTTATCTTTGTTAATAACGTTCTACGAAGCGGTGGCGCGTGTGTCCAAAGTTCCATACTACGTTTAGCTCGCACACTGCAAGGTCGGTCGCATCACTGAACTGTTCACTATAGCTATCTCTTTAATGCCGCTCTTAAACACAGCTTAACTATCTCGTAACTATCTTATGCGAGCGAGCCCTCTTAAGCCACCGCACATTACATCTGCAAGGAGATTACAGCAGCGCGGCAGCTTAACATACCGTATATACCGCTCCACAACTGGGTAATATCGTGGTTGTATCACTGCGAACATCGCTGATAGCGGTGTCATATATAGGAACGGGCTGTTACAGCTTTTTGCAGCGGGCATCCGATGTCTCGGTGGTTACTATCGCGGTTTCGTTGAGCACCCAGCCGGCGCAGACGCTGCCTCTCACGAAGACACAACTTAAGCCTAAGCCTTCTCCAGCGCATATACGAGTACACCTCGTGTCACAGCGGAAACGTCCCGTCCCGAGGTTCTCTCAAGCGAAAGGCTACAGCTGCTTAGTATTCCATCGCCCGATTCGGTTGGCTTCGGGTGTCGCTCGTTATACGGGCCGGCCCTCCCTCTATCTACCCCTCTCCCTCCTGCCGACCCCCTCCTTCCCCCTTCCAAATATTGGCGCCCAAACGTGGAGCGGGTGACCGCGGACGTCTCCTGCTGCTTTTCGTCGTTTGCGATTTGTTCTTTCTCCTATCTCTCTCTCTCTCTCTCGCCCTGTCGTCTGATCTTTCAGTCGTGGAACAAAGCACGAAATTGAAATGATAAGGGTCACCCCTCCGCAAGCACCTGCCTTACGGAGCGGTGTCACGGCCGAGGGAGCGACCTAAACAAAAAAAGGCTGCCATGTAACGAACCAAACAGCGCACGCGCGTGTTTGTTGTCATGGAAATCGAGACGACGTGGGTGTGACGACGGGTCTATACAGATGGCCGCAGTGCCCCCCCCCCCCCCCACGCCTGGCGGAAAGGTGCCGAGGCCGATGTACCCTGTACGTAACGAAGGACCTTGCGCTCTAGCGTGCTTAATTAGAGTGTGCTTGAGGACTGTACTGTGTATTGGCGTGAGTCACGTCTTGTGTGTTGCGTGTACCGTCGTTCTTGTGTATATACGGTGTGACCGAGAGCGTTACTGTTTTAGATTTTTCAGGCTTAAGGCGGTAATGTCGGTACGTAAGAGTGAAACGGTGTCGGGGGTGACGAAGGCCAATCGGCACGTTGCGTGTAAATGTAACAGCGAAAGTTCCGAGGAGGAGCTTTACGATCGAGTCAATGATTTGTAGTGTGCTGAGTGTTCTACAGCGTTTACTTTGTCATTGAGCTGCACCGGCTTGCTATTAACAACCTCCTCTCTACCTCCTTTCTTATCTCTCCCTTTAAAAAAAAAAATTTCTGAGCTTGGCTTTAAGTCAGAGAGAGGCTTGACCTTCAAGCGTGCCACGCAGCATTGCGAAGTTTCTAAAGCGGAAAGCGCAACAGCCCAATTCGACCGTGTTTTTGGATACGCCATCCTGATTGGCTCACGGTACTGCAACGGCCCCTCCCGTTGGCTCAAAAGCTTTGCGAGGGTCCATAGACAGCCACCTCTGCGTCGTTCAGCGCGGCACAACCCCGTGGCAAAGGCTAATAGTGATGAGTAATAAAAATGACCGTGTTACCTGTTCGCTAGCGCGTGATATATCCAAAGAACAGGCACGCTGCACGCATGAATCAGACTTTCTATAATAATCCAGCATGAGCCGTTGCCGAAGGCAAATGATGTTGCCAACTCGGAACTCCAAAATGCAAATTGCGCTCGCGTCCGACCCACAGCGGCGACCCGGCACGGCCCCTTCATCGTGACCGCCGCCGTGTCAGGTCTCCGCATCTTATGTATGTACATGCGAAGAAGCCGGCGTCGCCCGTTCTAACTCGTTTGAAGGAGCGACCATCCGATTCCCACGGCCTCTTTCCTTCCTGGCTCGGAAAGGGCATGGACAGGTAAAAGGTGAGATTCCGGCGAAGCTGTCTTCGGGCTCACCGCAGTTGACTGAGAGCCTAATAAATCCGTTTGCTTTTTTTTTTTGTTCGCCTCTCCACACCAGACCGCCGCACCGCTTCAGTGTGTTCTCCTCGACACCTAATCAAGTCTAAACAAAGCAAAGAAATAAAGGCGTAACGGGCCTCATCCAGCCTGAAGCTTACAGGAAGGCGGGAACGGCGCCCCCGGCACGAGATTGAAGAGGGTACACATTGCTGGAGGGGTCAGCGGTGGACAAACACGAGGAAAGGTTTAGCGGGCAGGAGGTTTCACCCCCCACCTCCTCCCCCGTGTAACGAGATTATGTCATTTCGGCTCCGCTTGACCTCCCCGCCAGAGGTCGGCAATGTCGAGCGGCGGGACCGCTGTCAGAGGCCTCGACCGAGCACTCCTCTTTACCTTCTCTTTTGTTTATGCATGTGTGTATAACTCCCTCGTTTCGCCAAAGACGTCCGCTAGAGGGCGCCGAAGAAGGCGAGACATTCCAAGACCGCCTCGTTTGTTTTCTCGTGACAATGCGGAGTGGCCCGTGCCCTCAGGGGCGCGAGGGAGGGGAGGTGTCGTGAGTCTCCCTTCTTCTTTTGTTCTCATTTTCCTTCGTATTAAGCGCTACCGCGCATGGTGGTCTTTTTTTTTTTCCTTTTTTGTGTCGTCATTTGAAGGGGGAAGATGTCACGCGCGTACTTGCTTCCCTCACAAAACAACTCACAAGCGCGGCAGGCGGTCGGAGGAGAGTCCTGGCGTTCCTGGCGGGCGTCGGGTCACAGCCGCATTCTTTCCTCCTGGGAGCGCGAGGCATCCTTGCGGTGACGACGAGTGTCCGCCTCCTTGCTTCGTTTGGCCGGAACGCGGTGTGTGCTAAAAAGGACGTTGACGAAAGGCGGCTGACTGTGTCTTTCTTTTTATCTAACCCCTTCTCCGTTTCCTCAACAGGTGGGCTAGTGGTAAAGTGATTCTTGAAGTAAAAGACATCGGAGGATGAAGAGCGCACGGAAACTGTGGCACAGTTAAGGGCACACTGAACCAGCTACCTGTATCGCTGCCTCATCAGTACAGAAATCGGCCTGTCTGGTTCAGTATCTGGACAAGGGATGTTGTCCAGATATGCGACCTTCCCGAACGGAGGTCGTATTCAACCAGGGAAGGTAGAGAGATTGTTGGGCGGGGCCTTCGTCCTGCTGAGGACGTGGCATGCGACGATGATGATTATGGTGTTGATTCTAAAGAAGAACAGAAAATGGCACAGTCGTAACTGCCTCTTTCGCGGAGGCACCTCCTCGGATGCAGTACCTCAATGACAACGCAACGGACAATGCGCCAGAGGGACAAGGAAAGTGGAGTATGAAAGAGGAGCATTCCAGACAGAAACAGGCCAAAAGACAGGCGCGCAGCCAGCTCCTGGACACTGGACACCTCATCTACAGTGGCCAGAACACCTTGACCGCGGCAGTAGGATATACTTCGATTGTCCCAGGTGGGAAAGGGGAGAACGCAGCTAGTTGACGCGCTCTTAGCGCTAATGACGACGGGCTGAATAAGTGCCGCGTCGACCTTGCTTCCTTCGCTTCTGCAGTCTCGGTAATTAATTGGACGGGTCGGGTCGCGCCCGGGTGGGTCGTCGCGTGCGGCTGCAGGAGAGGTCGGGGTCGCGACAGTCGTATATGCGTAACTACGTGGAAGTGTGTAGTACGTTTGCGTGCGCACAACACTCTCTCTGTTGCCGACGCGCGAGCGCTCGGTCTTGTTGTGCCGTCGGCCGTGGCGCCGTAGGGGAAGTTTGTTGTTGCGCGACGCCGCCAGGCAGTTTTACCGAGGAGGCCACAAGTGCCGAGATCGCGGCCTCCGCAATTTCAAAGGTGCCGTGTCATGATGCTGAATGATGGTGACGGTCGGGTATTTAGTTTCTTAATCACAGTCTACGCGCGGCCTCGGGTAGGCATATATATGCCCTTCGTTATAATAAGTGAACGGGAAGCGACAACTCTTAGGGGGAAGGGGTATTTTCTGTGCGGCGTGCGCATGTACGCATGCACTTTCAGTTCACTAAAAGTACTTACAAGTGTGCGTAGTGTACGCGCGGTCGAAACACCCTTATAACAAACTTTAATTCGACACACAATTTAGCTTCGTTATATCGAACATTCGTTATAAACGTATGTCCGTCGTACTAAATTTTTTTTTACACGACATGGCTCGTTACATCTAGGTTCGATTATGAACCTGCACGTGAAGGTGACCAGTCAGACACGCCTTAGCAGCACCAGCAGCCCCGTAGGCCAAACAGAGCCGACAGGATGGCGGAATTCCGCATTTCTCTTCTTACATGATGCTGTCTCTCGTCAGGTGAGTCAAGAGCGCGCTCTTTTAACAAGTGACTCGCACCTCTATACTATATAACTTCACCTTGTCTTTCTTGTCTTACTTATCGAACGTAACCGCGTTCGCGGACAGCAGTACGTAATGGCCAGTAGCGACAACGATACCACAGGAGCCCGCGTGCGTGTTCTATACACACCCTATACATATGCGCTTCGCTCCATGCAAGCTGCAGCGAACGGGTTGGTTGAGAAAGAGAAAAAAGAAAGATCAACGCCGCGAACAAGTTTCAGCTCCAGCGGGGACCTTTGCGTTCCCACGCCAGATTGCGGCGACGAGGTCTCTTTGCCGACCGTCTCGGCGCCCGGCGGAGTGCCGTGGTCGACCGCGCACTACGCTTGGACTCAACGCCTCTGCGGATTCGTCTGCGCGCGGTTGCGTTGTGTAAGATGGCGCTGCATATTACCGCGCCGGTACACGATGCGGGGCCACGGACGCGGTATAATTGTCGAGATAGCACGTCGGGCTGAATTAGCCTAGATTGGGGGGAGTGCTTGTAAGTGTCAGTGGCTTCCCTAATGGTATATAAAGAAGCCTCGTAATAAGGCGTATGCGTACACACTGCAGAGAGCGTAACATCCCTTGTCCTATAAAAGTACTTGTACCTATAGAGCTCGCAGTGCTTGGACTAGCAGCGCAACAAGTAACATACGTATGTTGCATTGTTATATGGTTTAAGTGATGTTGTGCTAACAAGCGCTCCAAGCGTCAACTTCCAACTCGTGTAACCCGGGAGGGACGGATGATAATTGCAACAAAACACAGGCGAGAAGGTCACGCCGGTTGGCTGCGTCGCAATCGGATGGGAGGGAGTTCTTAACTAATGATGTATGGAAGGGAATAATTAACCAGACGAGGCAATTAACTCGTGCCGACAGTGTATGTAGAAGGTGAAAACCGATATGGGAAGCTGGCCTCAACGACGAGCCCCGAAAGATTATCACGGTGGGAATGTGATTGAGTCACAATTCAACCTGTGCAGTTACGTTGGATATAGTCATTTCGTTAGGTATAGGCGTTTCGGGGACGGGTTTGGCTGGGAACGGTTCGTGTGGCCGTTGTGCTTTTGTAATCTCGGCGTGCGTACTTCGTGTCTTAGTGCTATGGTTATAACGTCTGGGGACATGCATACGGGACGCACACTCAGAGGAGGAGGCTGGTTGTTGAGCCAAAGCTACCGCTATAGGAGGCTTTCGACCAGCCTCCTATAGAGGTGTGAGGTGTGACCTCTGCGGTCACACCTCTAACTGTGGCTCCGCAGGTTACACATTGAGGGTTACATGCTCTGGCTGGCTGTGGCTCCACGAGTTACACTTCTAGGATCGCACCTCTAGCTACCTCTGGCTCCACGGGTTACACTTTCAGGGTTAGAACTCAACTTGGCTTTGTCTCCACGGGTTACACCTGTATAAGTGACGTTGGCCTAACCCGTTACCACGACACCAGACAGTTGTACTAAACAGGTACTAACTTCGGATACAGCGAAGCGTTTGGAATGACTCGAATAGAGCCAATGCAGTGAATGGTGCTGGACGTAGTGATTCACTTGAAAAGATCTTGGAGAATTTAGGCCGCTGGAAGATCGCAAGAACTCCATCCGATCTCTTGTGTTTTCATATATACAAGTCATTCAGAATTAAATGGACGTCATAGAAAGTTTCATGTAGTAAAGTTACGTATAAAACCGAAGCAGTGTCGTCAATTTGTCATGTCCTTGCTTACTCTGTGGACGTCTGTACGGTTCATGCCTGTTTGCTTTTTCGTCAGTAGTGACTCACGTAGAATTTGGCGTGTTTCTAAGCATAGCATGACTTAGTACAGTAGCCAAATACGAAATGTACTGAAAATGTTTTGAACATTAATAAAAGTTGTTTTAAAATATGAACAGGGAATTTAGAACCGATCAGAAGGAATGCATGATGACAGAAAGCTGGTTTAGCAATAAAATCATCTAGCTACAATCACAGAATTTTCAGCTGCATGCAGTTGAGACATTTCTTTCTTCCTTTCTTTCTTTCTTCACAGAAGGCAAGTGCTGCTAACAACGACATCCCACTCCAATACCGCGCCGCTTACCGCCCCCTCCACCCCCAAGAACCCGGTCCACCGACTGTGCTACGCGGTCACCTACGAAATCTCGCACCGCGCAAGCATCGTCCCATGCAACGTACCCGGCGCATTCCACGAGCCCGTTCGGCTCGCACAGAGATCGTGACGTCGTTTGTTTCGCGCCCCGCGAATTGCGTCACCGCGACGCGTCTACACATACTGTAACACGCGCGTGCACTGTTGTGCCATTGTGCTTGCGCATATAAAAAAAAAGGGCAAAACAAGAACAAAACACTTCGCACACCGCAGGCGGCACTGGCACGACGCTTCTTCCTTATCGAGCGCCGACGATCGACGATTCCGGGGCGCCGTTATGCGTGGAGCACCATTAGCGAAGGAGTTCCTCGGTATAGTGAAGGCAAGGGAAGAGGGGAGGGTGAAGACAAGGCGGCGGTCGCTTTGTGAGTCGGAAGCAAAAGAGGGCGGCCGACTCGAGAGAACGCGTTCAACAGTGAATGCGATGGCTCGCTCCCCTTTTGTGTAGGTCGTCGGATGCCACGAGTGCATGATTGTCCGTGCGTATCTCGGCATTGTGCCTGGGTGCCGCATAAACCACGACGCTGAGAGAATTGGATTCTCAAGGGATGTGCAGGGAGTTGTGGGGCATCGGTGCCCGGTACACCGGGTGTCACAGTTTGCACCTGCACGGCCTTGATTGTCTGTACGGACAGTGAGTGCATTGTCTCGGTGAAAGTACTGTCCCGAAATCAGATCATGTCTATAAGAACTAATAACTTGACTGCAGAAACGTACACCTTAACGCTTGTATGAAAGAGACGTAAAAGACAAGAACACAGAACAGAAATACAGAAAGACAGACGAAAAAGCGCTTGTACGAAAAAAAGACGTATGCATAGGGTGCATAGACAGATGAATGGATGGAACAAAGTGCTGGCGTCGAGGTGTGAAACGTTGCTAGACTTCGTTAAGTTAATTTTGCAAAGAGAGGGTGAAAATCTGGGAGTGAAGTAGTATATATATATTTCACAATAAAGAGTACTGACGGGGTATCAGCGTCCTGCGATACTTCTAATTTTCCGGATCGATGAACTCTGATGCAAGGCCTCTCAGTTAGGTGTTATTTCGTTTCAAGCCACAGTTGCGCAATATAACGAAAAACTGTGCTAGCCAGCCAGTTATCCGTATCCTCTTTTTATTCCCATTATGCAAATCATGCTCACGCGCAGTTAGCTGGTATTGCACACTCTGCGCACCGGGCAGTAATACCATTCGGCCGCGCAAGTACTTGTTCCTAGAGATACGAAAGCATAAACCATAGCGAAATGAAAAGTGTTCGCGCGAGGCATACTCGGATATGTTGCATGCTCGCAAGATTCAAAGAAGAGCCGCCTGCATCGTATAGCTCCATTAGCTCTCGCACGCACTGTGCGTTACGCGGTGCGCTACGATGTAACGCTTGTCACGATGTACCCTATTCTTTCTTTCTTTCTTTCTTTCTTTCTTTCTTTCTTTCTTTCTTTCTTTCTTTCTTTCTTTCTTTCTTTCTTTCTTTCTTTCTTTCTTTCTTTCTTTCTTTCTTTCTTTCTTTCTTTTCCGCCGGATGCACATCACTCGACGTCCATTGCACTCCTCTCGAATAGCGGTGGCTAAACGGAATGCGCCGCTGGCTTCCTTCCTGTACAAACCTGCCGTATACACCGGCGTTGTGATATAACGCCGTTCCCCCTTAAAAAATAATAAAAAAGCCTAAAGAGAAAGCCGGTGAAAGCTCCAGAAAGCGTGACGGAGTCATATCGAACAAAAACCGCTCGTGCTCACTGATGACGTCGCACAGCGAAAAGGCCGTACACGATGCCGCGGGGAAAGGTTCCACATCAAAGGAGAGCGCCCCGATACAAGAGCGGATGGTTGTACTGGCATGTACACACATGCCACGCGTAGATCTGTTTATAGGCCGTATACGGAAAGTGTACATAAAAAGAGAATGGTCTTTCCTTTCTTTTTTAGATTCACCTCCACGCTTAAAGGCTCGGGAAATGCGTCATTTGCACCTCAGGGCAAAGAAGCTATAGCTGCTGGTGGTATACGTCGGGCGAGAGATCGGAGGAGTGGCATTGCCGAGCCGGCGCAGATAAGAAGGGATGATACGTTTTCAGTGTCATCTGTGTAACGTATGTATGCACACGCGCGAACGCGGCGCACTAGGAACGCATGACAAAGGTGTTCTCTTTTTAAGAGTGTACAAGACCAAAGGAAGCCGCTTCGTATTGTAGGATATAGCTCTGCTCACAGCTTCGCTCGTTTCACGGTTTCTTTTGCGGCGGGATCGGCGAAAATGATGAGAGAACACTGCTGTTGATGATGATGATCGTTGTTGTGTTTAGTAGTTCAAGAGACCTGCTGCTTTTTGACAAGGTCTTGCGTGAGTGTGCACTTTCCGAGTGAATTGCGATGCCCGGCCGCGGTGTGGTGCTTCTTTGAAACTCGCCGACGAAGACGGAATCGTTAAGATTTCTTGCGGAGATTTTAAACAGGATGCGAGGCTAAGTGCAAATGTTTTCCGACTTCTCGGCACTGTTTGTGAAAGCAGAAGAGGCGTGATCTGCGGCATGCGGGACTCTGGAATGTACGCGGATGAGATCGTGCGATGAGCTGCGTCTAGCACGGAAGCGACGTCCCAAGCGTGGGAATAATCAAGTCGACACGCTGTTTTCGATGCGACACAGGTGTTCGAACCTTGTTGCTTCAGACATCGTGCTTGTCCCGCTACGTTATTATACGGTCGAACGTAGACATAGCGAATGCGGATATAACGAATTATTGGTTATAGCGAATTAAATAAAAATATAGTGTTGCTCGTATAAACTAATGCACGATTATGCCTTTGAAATGAATTATCGGATATAACGAACTATATTTTCGTGACGTAATGAATTCGTTATAGCGAGGGTTGAGTCTGTTTGCTGTATTGCGGCCTAATCGTGAGCGAGGCCAACGTCCGTTAACGACCACACACGAACACGGGCAAAATGCTACACTTCCGTTAATTCCAGGCCTCTGGCTTATATATCTCGGTAATTTTTTTTTGTTTCTTTTCGTACGCTGAAAATTAACGCATAAGGCGGCTTAGGCCTTGCAGAGATAGCGGCGGCAATTTACGTCCAAGTTTGCGTCGCCCGCGGTCGCTTGCTGTGAATCATCCGGCTTGGGCAACTGTATATACATAACGCGGGACGATATTTGCATTAAAAACGACGAGGTATTCGAAATGCGCTTATAATCCCCTACATATTCGATAGACACCGCGACGCGGATTGGCTCCACCGATCTCGAACGGCGATTGCTTCCTCGGAGATGCATGCGTATGTAACTTCTCGGGACCATTTGCGTGGTCTTCCGCCTTTAAAAATTCCTTACCGCCAGCGAGGCATCGTGTGTGTATAGACAGCCCCGGGCGACGTTTACTGTGTAGATGCTGTGTACGGGACGTAATGAAAAATGAACGCAGCTCCATTATGCATATTCGTATAATATTCCCGTTGCGCAGTTTTGTATACATTAGGGATGAAATATAGAGAGAAGGAAAGTATGGCGCGACCAACATATAAACACACGAAAGAATACCCACTTCTCAAAACACGTTGTGGGAATTCGCGATGGTGGCTTGATCTTCGCGGTTTTTTAATACCACGGATTTCTGTACTCACGTAAAGTATAAATGAACTTTGGGAAAGAGAGAATGAGACATTTCTAAGCGAACGTAGAAAAAAGAATAACGTTTTGTATGATGTGAACTACAGGAAATGCGAACCCAGCGAAGCTATACCGTAAAGATGAGGTTGTTCTACATTACGAAAAGAAAAGAAAAAAGAAATGGGCGTACTTATAGTTTGTGTGAGTCTTTGCGGTATGTAGTCATAATATCGGCACGTTGTAACTTGGGCTGTAGAAAATAATATGTCGGAAAAGCCAAGCGTACTTACACTTTAAAGTTTAATACTTGACTTTACATAAAACTTAATACTCAGCTTTACATAAGATACATAACAAAATGAGATAGACGTTAACCCCTTTTGTTATGTCTATGTTATGGAAAGCCAGTTTGCCAAAAACGTTGAAGTTGGCCATAGACCTGTCTAACTCTTGAAAAACTTGGCGGGAGTTATATAGTAAAAGTAGTGCGGATCACTGTGCTTATCCCTCCTGCAAGCGTATAATGCGAGTACAGTGCGCGCGCCGACCATATCGCCTCCTCCAGTGGCGTGCATGCACATACTATTAGGCCACACACGTGCAACCGCAGGAATCGGCTGTGCCCCGCATAACTATATAGAAAAGGCCTGTATAGTTAATGCGCGGAGGAGCGCAGCTCGCATAGCGTTCCGGTTTGGCGAGCTCGTCGCCTGCAGCCCAACTAGCTCGAATTATACCGATAGATTCAGTGTGTACAGTGCGGCCATGTCCATCTCGCTGCTACCAAGTGGTTATCGGTTAGAGCCGTGTTAATGGTTAGATCCGATATGGTCAGGTGTGTATACGTGGTGCCATAATAGCAATTGATTGTTCTTTTTTTTTGGTTTTTTACGTGCCAGAACCACGATATGATTATCGACCACGCCGTATTGGAGGGCTTCGGGAACTTGGACCACCCTGGGATCGTTTGACAGCTCCGCTCCAACATAACAAGCACAGTGCAGTCGTCAACTAGAACCAAACTGCTCTCTTTGTAGTGGTTTTAACATTCACTTTTACTTTCGTTCCACTTTTCCGATAGGCCACCCCTCACATGATGCACTTACAGCTATACTAAAGCCACGGGGAATGGGCGGTTTGGAATACTGTTTTATGAGAACAATTGGGTGTGATTAACATGCGCTGACATCCCACAGTATACATGCCATTCTCGAATGCCCACCACACAAGCCATCGCAGCTGAAGGCGACAAAGGCACTGCTGAAGTTCCTGAAGACAACAGCGACTATAACAGCGATGTCGCATGCCGTGTAGGTGCCACTGACTCTGACTGACAGTGTGCTATATGTGCTCCCTCTCTCTTTCTCCCTCTCTCTCTGTCTTTTCTCTCAACTTTCCGTCTCCCCCATCCCCTTGTGCAGGGTAGCATACCGGTTGTCCTACACTGGTTAACCTCCCTGCCTTTGCCTCTACTATTTCCTTCCTTCCTTCCTTCCTTCCTTCACAGTATACATGGATACTACCCGTGCCTCCATCGAAAAATTCGACCTCCCTGGGGGCGGGATCGTAACCCCATCCGAGGCGGAAACGTTAGCCATAATCACATCTTGTTACGTTTGGAAATTCAGCTAATTCGGGCTTGTCGCCAATGCTGAGACCAATCGAAGTACGTAATGATTCTTTCCTCCGTGCTTCTGAAAGTCCCGTCACATCTTACAGCCGCTCTTGCCCGCTTGGTGTATGCGTTTTCGAACTTCTCCAGATTAGCCTATATAATACGTGCGTGTTCACGGTATACGCCGACCTGTTGAGCGCGTTCGCTCGCCTCTCTCGCGCCGCTGTGCGTGCCGACGCGGAACCATCGCTCCGTGTGCGATGCATTGGATGAGAAGAGAAGCTGTAGCGAGTGAGGTGCGCGAGGTACCGCTAGAAGCCAACGACGACGGCGTGGGTCGAGACACGCGGGATTGCTTTGACCCGCCCGCTTGACCCCTCCTTCTCCTTTCTTCCTTTCCCAGCTACGCTTGCGTGTGCTGGACAGATGAAATATCGCACGGGACCGTTCTTCTCTGAGCCCCGCCGCGGTGGTCTAGTGGCTATGGCACTCGGCTGCTGTTCATCCGAAGGTTGCGGGATCGAATCCCGGCCACGGCGGCTGCATTTCGATGGAGGCGAAATGTTGAGGCCCGTGTGCTGTGCGATGTCAGTGCACGTTAAAGAACCCCCAGGTGGTCGAAATTTCCGGAGACCTCCACTATGGTGTCTCTCATAATCAGAGCTGGTTTTGGGACGTTAAACCCCACAAGTTAATCACTCGTTCTTCTTTGAGCCGTGTACTTGTCAGACGCACGGTGGTCTGCATGTACACCATGCTGTGCACGTATATAGTAATGCAGTATATTACATTTCATTGATTTGTACATTATGCAGAAGGTGGCAAAAGGAGACTGCCTCCTGACGTGTCCAAAATTTCGCATGGCACTTCGGGCTTGGTAGATCGAAACAAAACACGATGGTATAATCGATGATCGATATGCCAATACTAGAAGCAAACGTTGTTCAAAGGCGAACTGTTTGTTCGAAGCAGTATAGCTTTAGCGAAGCACAGTGAATCAGCGCAATATGACATTCCGATTTGACCATGTTGAAATGGAAATGCAAATAGAGTATATCAACATCACCGCAACATATACTTAACGCTCGCTACGCTAGCACACGCAGACTCTTTTTCTTTGCTTTAATCAGTTATCAATTTACTCCTTGAATTTTTCACTCCTGGCGCTGACGTATTTCATCACTTACATACCCCTCCCATTCCTTTATTATTATTATTATTATTATTATTATTATTATTATTATTATTATTATTATTATTATTATTATTATTAGAGATGATAAGCTTCTTTCAGCACTCGTCGTACATGAGATGACGAACCGAAAGAGCGCGTGGTGGTGAGTACGACGTGTCCGGCAGCCGCACGTGGGACGTATATCCGCAAGCAAGGGGGTTTTCTCGCTACGCTGGCGAGAAACTACGTGGTCTCTCGCCGCGTCACGCCGCTGCACGCTGAGCGGTGACAAACACCCCCGTTGGTCGAATGGGGAGTTTCAGTACACATATTCTCCCGTACGTGTCACTATAAGAAAAAAAAAAAAAAACTCTGTGAGCTCAGCGGCTAGGTCGAAGTACAAGGACGGGATGGTGCTACGTATACGATTTATACATCGCCCCCCCCCCCCCCCTCCTTTCTAGTGAGTCTCCACATGCCCCCAAAGATTTTGCCGCTATATATATTCGTATTCCCTCCCCCCTCCACACACACACACACACACACACACAAACACACATACATACACACATTATGGTGACACCATGGGGCAAGGACTTATACTTCCCCCTTTCCATGTTGATCCCCATACACCCCCAAAATTTTTTCAGCTAATTAAGTTTGGGTCCCATAATCACACAAACACACGCATTCTGGTATAACACCATGCCTACCCCCCCCCCCTTTACATCGAAAGTCTGGATAAACGCATGGTGCTGCCATGACGACTGCGCTTCGATGACGGCGAAATGCAGATGTATTTACAACCCCCCTCCCCTCACGTACACCCCCCTCCCTCACACGCGAAAGGGGGGAGTGAACAAGTGTATTTTTGTACACCAGCTAAAAGGAACGCCCAGGTGGTCGAAGATAATCGGGAGTGCTGTGTATAAAAACCAAATAGCGTATAGGGCTGCAGAATGAAAACCTCTCAGAGCACGCACACGCGCACACACCCCTACAAGACACTCGTGTCGCAAAGACAAGAGGGACCGTGGCACGGATTACCCCCGCACCACACAGCTACCCACGCCTTGAGGAACGCGGACGCGTAACTTCTTTTTTCTGCTACCAGGTCGGCAGCGGCACACCACGAAGGCAGGAAGAAACGGCTGGGGGAAAAATAAACTAAGAAAGAATAAAAGAAACCTGCCGAACCCGCCACCGCGCTCTTCCTACGCAACCCGTAGGAATTCTACGCGCGAGTTATAATAATCCGCGTAGACCAACCGGAGCTTTTCCTTTCTTTATTTTTTTTTCCCTAACACCCAGGCAGGCATGGCGTACGCGCGTGTGTGTACTTCCCGGCATAACTTCCCCGCGTGTTTAGTCACGCCTTCGTTAAGAACGCGGGCACGAAATCTCGAGAACCGCTGCCAGGTAGCGCTCTGCCCACGCGGGTGAAAAAACAAAAGGAAGAAAAAAAAAAAGAACGTTCCTTGCGCTACCGTTAGACGCAGAAAAAAAAAAAAAACACGTTCTCCTGGTTTTTTCGCTCGATTTGCATGTAGTGGCAGATAGATGCCCACGCACGCGGTATCACGACAAAAGAAAAATTAAGAAATAAAGAGGAAAACCACAGAAAACGAGGAAGGCGGGTGGGGGGAAGCCGGGCATACAGGGTGAGAATTATCCTGAGCAACCTACTGATGATGATGATGATGATGATGGTGACGTGGTGGTGGTGGCCTGTCCCTTTGCAACGCAGAAACACAGCACTCCCCTGGCCACGATAAAAAAAATACTAAAGCTAAGCAATAATGAGCCAAAGAACGAAACACAGAAAAGAAAGCCGAACACTAAAGAAAAAAGAAACAAAATAAAGCAACAGTAAAACACTAATTTCTATCGGAAATACGCCCCGCCGCGGTGTCTAGTGGCTGTACGGCATTCGGATGCTATTCATCCGAAGGTCACGGGATCGAATGCCGGCCGCGGCGTCTGCATTTCGATGGGGGAACACTGTTTGAGGCCCGCGTACCGCTCGACGTCGTTACACGTTAAAGAACACCATGTGATCGAAATTTCCGGAGCCCTTCACTACGGCGTATCTTATAACCACATTCGGGACGTGAAAGCCCCAGAAATCAATCAATCGATCACTCAATCAATCATCATGAATACCAGAGAGATATGAATAAATACACGAAGCCTTCTTTTAATTCGCACGTAACGGAGAAACAAACCTAAAGAGCGGAAAAAGTGTTTTTTCACCCTTTTCTTTGGCATCGCTGCGCACCTGAATGCGTGAAGCTTAATATTTTCCATAACGCGCCCTCAAATATGTAAAACTGTGCTTTTTTTTTAGCTTTTCGTGCCCACCGATGAGTCGGCGCCATGGCCAGGGATCGAACCGACATCCTTAAGCAACACTCCAGCGGCTGAGCTTCCAAGGTGAGTACTCCACTCAATAACACTTTAAACTATACAGCAACCGGACACAGAACAAGTGTAGGCGTATGTCTCAATAAAGTTAGTGCATATGCAATCGCCGGCGAAACGAATTACTTCACCGACAGGTCTGTTCTGAGACAGTAGCCCTTTTTTTTTCGTGATTTTCTCGTTTTTTGTTTTTCTTTTCATTTCGCTAGATACGGGTTGCTCGTGCATTCCAGGTAAGCAAAGGTGCGTGTACATATGAAGATGCAGGGGAAAAAAAAATGCCGGCAGAACGTTGCGACGCGTGGCATGCAAGGCTCGGCGAAGTGCCTTGCCTCCCTGACCCAGTGAGATGCATGCAGCCAGCTCTGCGTGACTCATTGCGGGCGACCGCCAACGATACGTGTACGCCTTGTATAGATGCAAATTTCTCGCTACCCCGTCGCGCGTTCCTCGGATGTTGGAGTAAAAAAGTGTGCGTTGTTTCATAGAAGCCGAGCAAGCCAGTATGGCGACTGCATACGTTACTCACCAGAGAATAACGAGCTGTATAGTGAAAGCGTAAATTGCGCCTCGGGATTTTCCGCCCGCGCCAATGTGTACAGCGTGTGTGTCGGAATGTTTCGCGGTATGCAAGTCTTGCGAGCAATCTTGCAGCGCGTGCCAGTGGCTAGTGCAATGTCGGGAAACACAGCTATCTATACCTTGCTTCTCTCTCATCTATTTCCTTGATAAAAGAAAGAAATGCACTTTATCTCTCTGTCTTATCTCCAGTCTCGCACAGTATACAGGATGTGTCGTGCGTACATGTTTTACGTCAACGTATACTAAGGAAAATGGAACCGACCGATTCCAACAAGACTTGTCCGGCGGGGCGAACTTGCTAATTACTAAGAACTGAGTTAGGGTGCACTAGAACATCTTGGACATTATGGACGTGACAGAGGAAAGAAGGGGCGCGTTGAAGATGAATGCTTGAGAGGACCAGCAGTTGTACAGACAGGACTGGTAGAAGATGGACGAACCGTTTCTACTGTACGCGGTGTCATTGTGTAGCGCTTAAATGTCGGATGTCGGAACACGAACGACAGCGCAGGAGTCAACGTTGCGAACTCTATCGTGGCGGTGGCAGAACCTAACCAAACACACGGCCGGTCTGGAGGCGAGCGCGCGCCTCCAGACCGGCCGTGCAAACCTTACCTCGACACACTCATCACTCTACTAGGAGGGCGGGTGTTCGAGATCAAGTGAGTGAGACCGGCAGTGCATATTGAGAAGGCAATCACTGCACTGGCGTAGAATAGCAAAGATGACAAACCTCCTCGCCTCAAGACTGCCATCATGCGCGTTGCAAAACAAAGCGGGAGGGGGCGGGAATTGCGGTGAGAGTCAATGGCACCCGCGTAAATTTTTAGTTCTACTGGTTTTATGCTCCCACAAGGTTACAAACACGCATACATATAGGCGAGTCGTTCCCTTCTTCTCTCCTAACTTACAGACAAACCGAAATAAAATCGTGGCTACGCCCCTTGTTGCCATGCGTCCGCATGTTTCCTCCTCCGATTACTATGGCTGCTGATGTGCACGTTCGGCTCGGACCATGCAAGATGCGGACTCCGCTTCGTTGCGATGCGAGTCGGAGGCGGGGTAGCCACCGGCGGTCGTCGGGAATGTATACGATAATTCAACCGCGATTTCAGAACCCCCCCTTCTTCCCGCTAACTACAACACCTCGTAAGAGTTATATACCCCCACCATCGGCAGCCCCGAACGAAAAGAAGCGTGTCGACTCGAAATGCACCGAGGGTAGTAGTAGGCGCGACGACGCGCCGCATTCCGACCATCGTGCGGTGGGAAATGCAGCAACGACGCGGGGGTCAACGAGTTGGGGGTCAAGTCAACCAGCCGGCCACCACTTTTCCCCTCCCCCTCCTTCGTCTATCTCCCCCCTCCCTCTCTCTTCCTATCCGCTCCTCGCTTTTCAAGGTGAAATGGTGTCGAAGTGTGTGTATGTGTGAGTCACATCAGATCCGCGCAGGTGCTCTTTTTGATTCACATAGTGCGCCGCGCGTTCGGTCATCGTAATGCGCTCGCTGGTGTGTTGCGTCATCCACTCCGAGGGGGTCGCGATGATTAGAGGGCGATGAATAGGCTCTCGAGGCATGCCGGAGCTTGTCGGCAAACCGAAATTAGCCTGGACAAAGGACGGTGTTCGTTCTTTTTTTTTTTTTTTTTAAACGACCGAGGGATGAGATTCGTAGTAAAGGTGTGGTCAAGAGACGCTTGCTGCGGAGATGTTCCCGGAGATCCGTGTTGCTCTCTGCATAACTCGCGATGACGTATCGTTAGGAAAAGACAGCGACATACGGATGAGGGAAGGTTCCAGTGGCTGCAATTAACAGCCTCGCGCCTAATTGCTTTTATTGCAGTGAATTTGTGCGTGTGTGTTAGAGAGGGGGGACAACCCTGTACTTGCTGGACCGAAAGACGAGGGTTCGATATCCTGGCCGCGTCACATTTTTCGATGGAGGAGGCGATAATGCTAGAGGCCCATGTGGTGCGCTTTATCAGTTGTACGATAAAGAACACCAGGTAGTCAAGATTTCCGGAACCCTCCAATATGCAGCATGTCTGATCATCATCGTATCGTGGTTTTAGCACGTGAAAACACCAGCAATTAGTAACCCGTTTGAGCGATAGAACTTGGATTCAGAGACGTTTCCAATGCATAAGAGGGATTTCTTAATTACCAACTGCAGGAAAGCGGCGCAACAACAGACAAAAGAATTAAAATACGATTATGAGAGACGCCGCAGTGGAAGGCTCCGGAAATTTCGGCCACCTGGGTGCTCTTTAACGTGCACTGACATTTCACCTCCATCAAAACCAGTGTCGCCCGCTGTGTCGTGCGTGATAATCATACCGTCGTTTTATCGCGAAAAGCACCCGAATTCACTTTCTAAAGCATTTAAAGCTAGAACACCTTCGCGCTCCACATCGGACAGCGTGGATAATCGAAGAAGACAGCAAACACTTCGTGACTGAGTCTGGGTCATATGTGGAAACAAAGCGCACCATTTTGTTAATGGAACGTCTATACGATTACACGGCGCTTTGAAGGCTTCCCTTTGAGGGTTTGCTCGCGTATCTGTTGAATTTAAAGGTATACACCTTCGGTCAGCCTTCGTCCTAATATACACATAGGGAAGTGAGAAGGAAGTCGTGGTACACGCATGCGCACGAAGCGGTGGTGAAGAACAAAGATTAACCCGTGTGACGCCGTCAGCACGCCCCGCATATTCCCGGACTGCAGCGCACGCAAACGAACTTTCGCTGCAGGAAAAAAGGTCGAACCGGGGCACGCAGTGCCATTTTTGGACGGTTAAGTGTCCACTCTATGTGCCTTAAAATAAAACTGGACAAAGGTGGTTCGAACACATATACAGCTTCACATGGAAGTTTACATGTCATTAAAAGCCCTAAGCGCACAAAGACGTCGCAACAACCTGGTTAAGATGGGCGAAAAGTGAAGCATATGATTGTTAATCAGCCACAAAAAAAAAAAAAATGTATGTTGTGTATGTTTTGCATAAAACGCCCACAAAAAGGCGTAATATAAAGCAACCAAAGCGGTGTATATGGTAAACTGGCTATAGCCTCAATCCAGTTCAGTGGACATTCGGCATATGTGTAGTACAAGACCTTACAGTACAGGTCTTTCGTAGGTTGTAACTAGCTGTATTTACTATCTTTATACCACGTTATTTGTAAGAATGCACTTGCGCTCGGCAAAGTCCCTGAAGTGCTGGACTACGTACGTCCATGGGGCGAAAGCAACCGGTACTTGGACATCGGCCTAGTCGGTGTAACATGTTGCGCTGTTGCAGCCACTGTTGTATGCGACGTTAGTGACCAAAATAGAGGCGGGGGATTGGTTCTGTCGCTTTTTCACGCGTGATACATGATAAGTGAAGCACCATATTGTCGTTTCACTTGGCCAGTCTTTCCTTGCTTTTCTTAAAGCTTTGCGCAAAACAGTATCTCCCACACCGCAACATAAGAAAATGAATATTCACGGACTTTGCACCTTAGAACTGCGGCGGTTAATTGGGCGAAAGAGCACGAAAGTTAGATAATATAAAGAAAACAGCAGTTTGTTTTGGTAATTGCTGTTATGTTCAGAGGGAGAGAAAGGACTTTATTGGTATCTGGTAATTTACTGGGACGGGCTGTAAATCCCGCCTGGGATTCGGGCGAGGGTTTTTGAGTCTCGGAGGCTTCCTAGCAGAACGGCTCCCCAGTGTTCACGGAGTTGGTTGTCGGAGGCAGGGAACCCTTGTTTGCGCCTGACATTGGGACATTCCTATAGTATGTGCTCTAAGGTGGTCTTATTCAGCTTATTTCTTTCATTTTCGAATTCCCTGATTTGATGTCCACTGCGGTGACTCAGGCTACAGTGTTTTCTCTACGGAGAGGGATGCCGCAGTTTCGTTTCCCATCGGTAGCGGATGAGGCATGCAGATATTTGTTCGTGAAGGACCTCAGGTTGTCGAAATTGTCGTGTAGAGCCCTGAGCTTCAGCGTGCCTCACTGTTTTGTTTCGAGAGGTTAAGCTTCGAACTACTGTTTCTCGCGACGAATTCTGAGCTCAGGTATGCGAACATGCGTCGCCCGTGAAAGCCACAGATTTTTATATGTGTCCCATTAACGCGGATAGCGGCGCAATTAAGTGAGGGCGTACGCAGTTTTAGCATAATGATAAGTGTAAAATGAGATATGCAAGAGGCCTCGCTAAACTTTGGTTTTATTGGTAATGATTTCAAGAGTGTATCAAATGTTCGAAGGAAAACAATGATATGGTCATATTCTTTCCAGTTTATGAGTCATCGTTTCTTTATGCGTCTTTCGTTTCTGTTTGATTATAATGACGCATACGCGATGCGTATTTTCATCATCATCATTGCATCATTCCAGTGCTACCTCGGCGGCTGTATCGAAAAACAGCTGTCACTAAATGATCGTACGCTGTTTGAGGATAAAGGTTCTGCGGACTTCACCATGTCGGCCTCCGTCGTCAAGCTATTTCAGGAATGTATTTGTCGGCACTCGCACACCGTTATCGGCTGTTGACATTTGACAAACCAGAGCTTGCAAACCCCGCTAGACCCGTTAAGATATTCTATGTAGCCTACACTCGCAAACTTCCGAGCCTATGTACACTCGGAGACAGCTTTTCTGGCGATTGCCGAACAGCTGTCCGAGTCGTATGGACCTTTTTGCTGAATGACAGGCATGTGGAACGATATTGATGGGACAGGCATTACTCGAGGACGAATCGCCAATTAAATGTGGACGCAAAAGGTCAATAAATCAAATGACCGAGCTCGCTTCGTTCAAAACGAGCGAACATTCGGTGAAGAAACTCAAGGAAAAGCGAAACCAGAAGTTCTTGCTTCGCATTGTATAGCGACCGAAAAAACACTCACCTTCGTGGAAGAGGAAGAAGAACCGAAGAATGGCGAGCCACGGCGACAGCGTCGTGAACCTCGTCGAAGAAGCCATCATCTTTTCGTTCTTTCAGAGAAGCGTCCAAAGATCAGATGACGGTGGAACAACAAACAGCGCGAGGCATGAACAACACCGTCGCGAGCTCGGGGAGGCCCCCACCTGTTCCGAGCACAACACGCACCAACACAACGAGAGCAGCGGCGACACAAGTGTCCACGCGCACAGCCCGCGCGACTATCGCAAGAACAACACGCACACTGCCGGGTAAAATCCCCCGCCCCGCGTCGGTTCTCGCGCACAAAGTCCACTACGCGGATTCCTCGGGAATTCCGACTGGTGACGATGTCTCCCGCTCGCAAGAATATATTGTCAGATCGCCGACTTCTTTATCAGTTCCCAGCATGCGACGACCTAAACGACCCGGCCAATCAGTCAACTAATCAATCGCAGAAAACTTCGACTTGCGGAAAGGGACCGGGCCGCCGCTGAAGTCGAGGGGAGTTCGGCGAAGACAGACCAGCACGACTCCACGTGCCTGTGGCCGAGAGATGCGACGACCGGCGTAGACCTGCTCCACGACTACCTCCGGCAACGTCGGAGGCCTGAATGAGCCGGCTTTGCCTAGAGAAGAAAGGGGGGGACCCTGAGAGGGGGGGGGGTTGCGTGTGTGTGGCGGCGGGAAAGGAGGGAGGGGGGCTTTGCAAGGAGGAGTGGAATCGGTGTGCGGACGGGACGGGACCGGCCCGCAAAGGTGTTTTGGTGGTGGGGGCGCACCGCCGCGCTGCGTCGTTTGTTGGTTTCGGCTTCCTCGCAAGTAAAGCGGAGGAGGATGAGAGACAGGGAAAAGTGAGGGAGGGGGAAGCCGCGTCATACGTACTAAGTTGCCCTGTACCGTGGTGTGGGTGAGGAGGCGAAATCTCGAAAACCCACATGGGGCGTCCATGAAGAAGTTCCAGCTGGAGAGAAGAGCTGGTGCGTGCGTGTGTGTGGTTGTTTCGGCGCTTCCGATTGCTCCCGCCGCTCTTTCGTTCTTCCCGTGCCTTCTTCATCCACGTCGCCGCCCTGTGTGTCGCACTTTCGCGAGCAGTCTTTTTTTGTGCGTGTGGTCGGTCTCCTTCGGCGGCAAGTCTGTGCTTGTCTGTCTGGCCCCGACACCACCGGCGGGCCCAGGTCCGACGAAGAAGAAGAAAGTCTCTGGTTTCGGCCAGAAGACGGGCCGGGTCGTCCGGAAACCGGAAAGGAACAAAGAGCACCCCGTCCCTTTCTAACGCGCTTTCTTTCTTTCTTTTTTTCTTTCTTTACGTGATGTGGACGAAAAGCTAGAGTCGTGAATAGGGATGGATCGGCACCTCCTCCACGGTCCCTCCCCTTTTCTTCAATAGGTTGTGGTGCCGTTCAGGTGGACCTCTTTATTTGTTTATCTGTCCTGGTTCGCGATGCCGACGATGCTGCGTGCCAGCAGTTAGCTCGGTGGCCGCCGCAAGTTGGCGCTACTGTTGCTGCCCCTGGCGGCATGTCCCGGCTGCGTTTGGTTTGAAGCACTTCGGGCTTGCTCTATTATGTTCCGCGGACGAAGAAGATGCGTGTTGTGGCCTCGGGCGAGGCGAGGCTGCGAAGATGGAGTGGTCGGTATCGTTTGTCAAAGGAGACTCTTGTTCTTGCCGCTTCCTCGGGGTAGTATATGTTTTGACTAGTCGGAAGACTCCCTCATTTTCTTGCCCTTGGCTACATACGGTTTGCATTGTCGTCTGTGAGGTCGTTTGTCGGTGGCCCTGCTATACGGAGAATTAAACAAAGCTGCTTGCCACTTTCCCGCGGAAGGCATACCAGCACACTGCGGCCAACAGCACACCCTCTGTGCGTTGTTTCTGACATGGACTCGACGGAAGTACTATGTGCTACAGGCGCTTCATGACGGGGGGGGGGGGGGGGGGGCATGACCTAGGGGCCGGGCCCCTCCCGGAATTTTGGTTAGGGGTAGTGTTAATAACATATTGCAGTGCTAATAACATCAAATTTAAGCTTATTAATAAGATTGCATTTAAAAAGTCACTTGATGTACCTACTGCGATTTTTACCTAAAATAAATAGTGGAAAAAATAGATGTTTTTCTCAAAATGTCAAAGCCTCCAGCAAGTGGGCCTTGCCCGAAAAAAAATTCTGGTACGGGCCTGATGTGCAAGTACACAGATGAGCTATTTCGCATTATTCGAAGCAAGCTGTGGAGATCTGAAAATCAAATTGATACTTTTGGTTTAATAGTGAAGCTGTTCTAGCTCGAGGTTTCCGCCTGTCGTACGCAAAAAATCGGCATACCGAATACACGCCAGAGGAGTACGGAAAGAAAGCCTCGGTGTCCTCTCTGGTTAAACTGGAGCACCTAGGTAACATTCCTCGCAACCACGTCAGAACTATTGATCTGCAACGTACACTTACGATTCCTTCGAGTCCTTTATGCAAACATCGCAGGGACGCTAGCTGGAGTCGAGCGGGAATCGAACCCAGGCCGTCTGCGCGGCAGGCGGGTGTCATATCAAACAGCAATGCCAGCACCTGACGCTGTTTTTTGGAAAACAGTGGTGAATAGCAAAGCATATCCATGTATGCTATGGTACAGCAAGGAAGTGGGAAGGGGAAGTTAAGCTGAGGAGGAGGGAAGGAAGGAAGGCAGAGAGTAAAGCATAGTATAGCCTTGTATACTACAGTATAGCAAGGGGGCGGGAAATGAAATTGAGGGTGGGAGGAGGGAGAGGACAAACCGTAGCACACCCATGTATAATATATATAGGTGCGGAAAGGAAGTGAGCGTGAGCAATAAGAAAAGGAGGTACCCTCGGGCCTTGAGGTAATTGTGCAGTTGTACAGGGAGCGGTAATTATAACAACGCCTCCTCATTTGGTCGGACGTCCTGCTCCTCTCAATGGCAGTGTTGGGTCTGCACTTCCTTTGTTCATTTTTTTTTTCGCGTATTTGCTCGTTTGAAAATAATAATAACTAGTATAATGATACGCAGAAAAATGCAAGCCTTTCGATCAACCAATCAATAAATCAATCTTATTTGGCATTCATTACATTGTCGTCAGCGTCAGCAACATAACGAAGACGAAAACAAAAAGCTTCTATCTGGACGCTTGACAAAGTCCTCGCCCCAATACTTGACGGCCGAAACAGCATACCATGCATAGGCAAACATCTTCAGTTTACAGCAATAGCCCTTAGGCATTACTGAAGAAAGAAAAAGGAACAAAAACTAGTAATCAATAAAGAGAAGGAAATACGTCAAAATTATTATGCCACAGTTTTGAAATACACGGTTCGTTTGAGCAAGCGGCGTAGCCCCGTTAAAGATGTGATACAGTGTATCAATGCAATCGGAAGTATCACACAATATTTCTATACTAAAATATTACACAAATTACTGCATAATTGCTGCATAAATTATTTAATTTAGTCGTGTTTAATTTAGTCGTGTAAGGAATTACTTCAAACGGGTAATTTCAAAAGCTATTAGTCGTAAAATTTTTGTTCTTTTTGACAAAAGCATAGAATGATCGCTTCTCTTATGGCATCAAAATTCACCATTAAGAGATAGGAAAGTAACCTATTACAAATACAGTCATCCAGTCAAGGAGGACACCTTGCTGACCCGCACTTCAGAGCTCCAGATGCAACAGAGACCTCTGAGATTTGAATGCACATATGTGCGGTAAATAGTCTGGTGCATGAATGATGAACTTTGTTTAAGAACAGTTTCGTAGTGATTTAATTAATTTCGAAAATGCAATAGCCCGCGTTATGTCATAACATTCGGCCTGAATCATTTTGGTATGAATCAGTAATGTAACCGAATCACATTTTAAAGAACATTCTTTATATAGGAAAGCATGCACCATTGTAACATAGTTACTGTTTAGGAGCAATTTTGCCCCAGGGGGAAGGTAATGGGTTCATTCTCCTGAAATCACTCGCCTGTAGCAACTCTGTAGAGTACAAAATTCCCAGCCCCGAAATTTAATTCATTACGCTACTCGTTACAACAGAAATTAATTTAAGTGCTGTAACTACATTACTGCCAAGTCTGATCGCAGCCAGTGTGTACTTTCTTTTCTGCGTCTTATGAAGGCATGCAAACGCCGTTCACATTTAGGGTCCAGGGCTGAGTCGCATACGTGTAGAACGTACTCCAGGTGGTGACAGTATATGTTTGCGGGCTCCCATGGAATGGAATGCGACGAAACGGGCGTGTTTTACTGCGGTTGTGATACGGCCTCAATTGTAGGCTAAGATTGCCCGATCGATCTGATGCGAGGGTCGCGACCACATTAATGCCTGCTATCGACACACAAAGGCGCCTGCGCTCCAATATAGGGTTGCGAGCCTGCTTTGGCATGCGACCTTCAGGGCAGCATATAGCTGCGAGAGGTACGTGACCTGTAATCCAACACTTCGGGGTATAAGCGCGTACGGCTTGGGAGGTATGCTGGCCCTGGCGGCTTTAGTGATTGTTTATAAACGAGCGAATGCGCTTGTCTGGTAAGCATCGACGACTGAAATATTTAGCATTGTTGGCTAGATTGCATACTCGTGTGCTAGAGTGCAAGGTAATATTTGCACTCAGCTTATCTAAAGGAGCGCTCAAAAAATCGTTTGACAACTTTCGATTGTTTGGCATCTCGGTAAAAAAAAAAACAAACAAAGAAAGATGAAAAGGATATATAAATGGACAGACATCATCAATGGCTGGGGCTTTGCGTCCCAAAGCCACGATCTGATTGTGAGAGACGCCGTAGTGGAGGGCTCCAGGAATTTCGACCGCCTAATGTTCTTTAAGGTGCAGTGACACCGCACAAGGCGGGCGTCATCATTTCGGGCTCCCAACGAAATACTGCCGCCGCTGCCGGGATTCGATTCCGCGACCTTTGGATCAGAAGCCGAGTGCCATAGCCACTAGACCACCGTGGCGGGGCCTAGATAGATAGATAGATAGATAGATAGATAGATAGATAGATAGATAGATAGATAGATAGATAGATAGATAGATAGATAGATAGATAGATCTTCTGACAGAGTTGGAGGGGCGTGACTAGTTGCGGCTTGCTCAAGCCTCAGTTTCCGTTGGTTCTTCGTGTGGCGCGTGTGCAGGCACGCATCTCTTATTAATCATCAATCCGTTGCCTGAACGACGGGAACTGAAACATAAAAGGGGAAAAAAAAAGGCTATTATGTATCTACATAATGAATGTGATTTTGAGAGAAAACATGAACACATTGATTCAGAAACACTCTCTGGGAAACGAATCTCCTATATATATATATATATAATATATATATATATATATAGTGTGAGGAAGACAGCACTGCCCGGGCTCCGGCGCTGGATCCGAGTGGTAGAGCAACAATTAAGAGAAAGACGAAGGGCAGAATAGAACAGCCGGCCTGCAGCTAAGGCGCTGTGTCGACGTCTCTTTATTACAAGATATATATATATATATATATATATATATAAACACACACGATGTTTGAACATGGAAAGACAGCTAGCCGCCTGCGTATGCAAGGAAGTAATACACAGGCCTACTGCGCGGATTGCTGTCGACCGATATCACGATGTTCGTTTGAGCGTGCACCGATCCGGCGTAGATCAGTTGACATGCCTATTGTCTCTCCCACATGAACCTAACGGAAGCTGAAGGTTGAAGGAAAAGGGGGGGGGGGGGGTTACTGACCCTTACTCTTCTCTCATCCTGAAGTCTCGGCCATTGCGTCCTTTCAGCTGGATGGTTCACCCGTAAGCAAATGCATTCCAACACGAGTCATATAATCTTATCGAACAATTAAAGTGCACGGACTGGCTTTTTCCGGGGGGGGGGGGGGGGGGCTTTACCTCACGCTCTGATACATGCTTCTTCCACTGTTGCCCCCCATGTGTGATGACTTCGCTCTTCGCACGCACAGTATTTATAGTGTACCCGCGTGCGAAACTTGTCCGGGCCGCCTTGAGACCTGTCCGCGCAGCCCTCCTGGCAACCACGCTGTTTTTCTCAGGCTGATAATGGGAATGATGCGAGCCTGTTACAGCAGCATACACGCTGTTTTGTCTGCCTCACTGTTCGCGAAAAAAAAAAAATAGAAATGAGAAACGTAGAATGTATGAGCCCATCGTGTATATAGTGTATAACTTGCGTGGCGTGTGCTCTAAAATGCCAACTCGCGCGCAGCGTGCAATTGTCATATGCGGGCGACCTTATAGACCTATTCCATGTTGGTAAACAGTGGTAGGCACCGGCGATATAACCAGGCCTTGTATCGACGTCGCTGCGCGGAGGCCCCGCCCACCGCTCGCCGCGACCCCGCACGGTCGCGCCGCCGCCGCCGGCGCAGCGTGTGCGAAAGCTGCCTCCGAGCACGAGGCGTCTGAGCGCCGACGGCGTGTTTACAACAGTTTGCAAGGGGCAGCCGTAAAAGGTTAAGTTGCAGTAGCTCTGTAGGAAGTATTCAATGAATGTAGAAAAGAATACATCGACGCTCAGCTATGACAAAATGTGAAAAACTGATTAAAACGACCAGCAACGCGAAATCCTTGCGCACAAACAAACGTATCGGATTAGTTACTCAAGCGTATTGGTGATGCTATCTGTGTAAATACCGCTGTGATAACACGCACACACAAACAATTACGTGCCAAGGACGAGGCTCTCGAATAAACCCTAGCAAGGCGCGCGTAACCGCGGCTCGCGGCTTCAGTTGCGATCGTGAAGGCGTAAAGTCTTGAAACGACGTGGCGAATTCCAAGCGTGAAGTTTGTTCGAGCAGTCTCACAATCGGAAAAATGTAAAGCACGTCAAAACCACTACAGCACTGCCAAATACACTTCCCTTATGCATATGCTATCGCAGCCGCAATATCGATTTGCAAAAGCATCGCAGTGATCGGCCTTTCGCTCACGACTACGCTGAATTAAGCTCTTATATATTTATTTCACTTGAGTGAATGAAATTCGTATGACGTATCTATAACTTCCCCACCTCAACAATGCACGGCGACCGCGATTAATTGCGCACATCGTGCAACGCTAATGTAATGCGCGCGCTTTGCGGTAAGCGTGATCGCTCTGTGTCCACACTTTGTGTATGCCAAAAAACTTGGTGTTGAGTACTGCACTTGACAAACTTACGACAAGGATATTTCACTCAAATGAAACAAGCCACACGAACCGCTCAATAATTACACATAAGCTTAGCCGTGACGAAAATGTTTGGCGCATAACCGATGAGCAGGCATTACAGGTTCGCCCCGCGTGCAGGAAATCGATAAAAACCTATCGCACATTTCTTGTTCATTGCTGCGCAAACAACCCACGGCGCAGCTCATCGGTGCACAATTTTTTCTTCATTCCACGGCGGCAAACAGCACCCGCACCAGCGAAAACACAGCGGCTGCTATGGTAGGCGCGCCGGCGGATGCCTACCATGCGAAACCAAAACTCCCGACGACAGCGCCACCGCATCTTCGTGACGTAGGCCCGGTGGAATAGGTCTATACGAGTCGCGCAGATGCTACTACACCTGGCCATTTCTCTACTCAAGCGCTTCACAATGCCAGATGCCCGTGTACTGTGCGTTGTCAGTGCACGTTAAAGAACCCAGGTGGTCTAAATTTCCGGAGCCCTCCACTACGGCTTTTCTCTCCTATCTCTTTCACTCCCTTTCCCTCCACCCCCACGGACGCTTAGCCGTGCTCCCTACATGAGCTGCAGAAATTAGCGTCCTTTCCTCACCTGAACCACGATCATCGTCATCATCATCATACGGCACGACTCGAACGCTTCCGTCTTCTCACATTGCCGCAGTTTTCGGATACGAGGAGCGGGCGTTCCCTCTGCAAAACAACACCGAGTGTCTTGCGGCGAAATCCAAACTAGAACAGCTGCTCAAGGGAAGATGGAGGCTTGGATAGATAAACAGACCCTATAAAACGATGGCGAGCAGGGAATGTCGGAGGAGCCAACGTTTCGACAAGTGGACTTGTCTTCGTAGCAGGACGGGGAACAGGGAATGCCGCTGGAGCTACAGTTTTGAACAAGTGGACTTGTCTTCGTTGCAGCTGCCGCACTGACGACGACAAGGTCACTTGTTGGAAAATGCTGGCTCCAGCGATATTCCCTGCTGTCCATCGTTTTCACGATCTGTTCATCAATTATAAGGAAAGCGTTATGTATATCTAATGATTCTGAAAACCGGCTAATGCGGCTTACATCAATTCGTGTCGTGACGTCATGTGATGACGTGATGACAATACAAGAAGGAGACGTCACCCTCGGCGAACAGTGTGTGCAGCCAACTTAAACGAGTGTATATCTTAAACTTCATGCGATTACATGATGGCGTCACCCCGGAAACAAGCGGTGTCGCCACAATGACGTCATTTACTGATGTCACACGCCCCGTTAACTGCTTGCATCGACGTCAAATTTGGGTGGCGAAGCTTTTGGAAAGAAAGGGAGTTAATCACCGCGAAAGGAAAGTATAGCGGTGTTGGTGGCCGTAGAAGCTGGGTCCCCGGAATAGCCAGCCGTGCACACTTTCCCTGAAGGCATGGCTGGTGTTTGGCTCCGTCAGCCTGAAGGCGTGCCTAGTGTTGTGTGACTGCACGCCACCCGTGGCAACCATCTTGCCGACGTGCGCATCACTTGTTCCTGTCATGATTCCTCTCACTCTGGTGTCTTACAGGCAGTGTTTGACTCTATTTGTTACGAAACTATTTCCTTATTACACACGCATCGAGGATTGCTCTTATACGATTTCTCTTGAGATGTCCTTTTTTTTTTTTTTTCGAGCGGCTGATGCAGTAGACGACACCGGATCAAGGATGAGAGCAATATACATGCGTCCGTCTAACCCAGCACCGCCGGCGCGTCATCAGCCAAGCAGAACGTTCCGAGTTTAATTGTTATCTAAGCCCGGCACGCTGGAGGCGCCGAGCTAGAAGGAAGTTCAAACGGTGCCATTGTTCCGCTGGTGCCCGCCGAAACGTCCTTTGGCAACGTATATGCTTCCCATCTCGAGGCTCACCACAATCACAGCTGCAGCTCCGGCAACAAGCAAGAGCTTCATATACGAGAAGGAGACGTCACACACTGCGAGTAGTGTGTGCATGTATGTAAGGTGCAGCCAACTTGAACGCGTGTATATATCTTTTGTGTTTCTTGCGGTGGCAAAGAGGGTGTTCCGGGCTGGTTCACTCCCTCTCTCCGCATCAAGCGTCGGTGTTTTAGACATTGATACGCGATAGAAAGACGCTATGTAGGCTGGCCTCGAGGAGGGAAAATTAATTTGGCCCTCCACATGCGGCTGCGTTGTTCCATTGGGCTAGCCAAGCGTGGAGACAGGAACGGCGGCGAGAGGTCCGGCAAACGCTGTGTGGTGCAGTGGACGGTTTATACTATACAGAGGATCGGTGAAGAGGAACGCGTTGATATCGCCGTGTACGACGCCCTCTGGCATCTGCTGCAGTGTTTCTCGGGCACATTGTCTTAAGGGAACGAGGGGAGGCGGTTTCCTTGTCACTTGATGTTGTACGCGGAAGAACGCGGGATCTCCTTACGGAACGTGATAGCGCTCTTATTTTATTGCCGCCGTTTCCTCCTCTGTCTTTATTTTTTTCCTCTCCTTTGTGTTATAGCTTTGAATACCAAAAAGTACCGCAATGAGAGAAGTTGCGACAAGCGTTTCATCTCTTTATTTTTCGGTCATGGAGGCGCCGATTGTGTCATTATACAGCATTGAAACGGCTTGCGTGTTGAAGTTGAATGAGTCTATAATAATTAGCTGGTAACTACTTCGGTGAGCTGCCCCTCCCAGAAACTCAGCTTAGTACATAATAGGACACTGCAATACTCTTTGAGCATGTGCAGGAAACGGTGTAGTTCACTCATGGGGCTCCTGTAGACATGTGAGTCAAGCGTCATTGCACTACAAGCATCGGGCAATTGGCAATTTGGTTTCAAACACAGCTAGCAAGCTTCTGCTCTTCCTTCAACAAGTGACGTCAATATAGCCAGAACTAGCTTTGCGTGATTTCACGATGGTCGAGGAAACTCCTCAGTAGCGCTTTGTTTGTTTTGAGGTCAACATATGAAGAAAACGTATATATTTTTCGTTAATAACACCGAAATATGTCAAGTGGCGTGGTTAGTGTCCCTTGTTACGTCATTTCGTGAAAGAAGACAAGACGGTTTCCACTTTCCAGCTGTGCTCGATAATCAGTTATCTGCCAAAGCGCGAGTATATTTCTTGCTGATTTACCGTCATGATTTGTATTATGTGCACAAATTTACGGTTACGAGATTTGTGATTGTGAAAAATAAAAAAAAAAATGAAAAAGCGATAGAAAACAGGACCGTACGTGGCCTAAGCATCAGGCTCTCGTTGTCCGAAACTCTGAACCAGACCGAAGTTTGACAGACTCCACACGCAGACAGCTCAGAGAATGAATCGCATCGCCACGAACACAAAAGAGAAAGAAAGAAAGAAAGAGAGTGCGGCAAGCCTTGCCCAAGAATCTGAACATTCGCAACGAATTCAGTAATACTGCGACCGTTTCTGCATTGCACATACTCTGTGAATCTGAGAGTGGCCGAAGATGAACGAAAACAAAACATGGGGCGCTTTGAAGCTCAGCTTCGCTCGCTTACCGCGTGCGCACGTGGATATGTGCTAACTCCAGCGCAGCACTGCGAGATACGACTTGGCAAGAATTCTCGTTTATTGAATGTCGATTCTCAAACCACTCGATGGCATCAAGCATTGCTCGTTTGTGAACTGATCTTAATGCAGAAAGTAAGGTGTTAATTAATTGCAGTTGGTCCATTTATTTGTCAAATTTCGCGCAGTGCGCCGTACTTGGCGAATATGAACGGATACAAGTCAAGCACTTGAGACGCACAAAACAAGGCAACTCGCAGTAGCTATAACGGTTTTATAGACGTCAATCCTCGTTGTGAAGAACCTGCTCGTAGTATGCAATAACGCTGCGTATTAACAAGCTGTTTTAATGGCCCTCGAATATTGTTTTGAACTACGAACAGGACTGTTTGTAAGTG
>CM023491.1:42164980-42309837 GCA_013339685.2 Hyalomma asiaticum | reverse complement strand
TGCGACTGTCACGAGGGTGGGGGACGTAAGTTCGTTTTGGGTAGCCTGGACAGACTACTGGTTTGCGATCCTTGCACAGAAGTCCTCTGCGACTGCAATGTCCTGCCGCCCTTGGAAGAGCGCCAGCGCCTTGAAAGGAAAACGCTGTTGAGGAAGGCAACGAAGACCTTGCACCGTTTTCCAGATGTGAGAAAGTGGCTTGCGGGGGTCTAGAGTCTGGCAAAACGTCGTCCAACGTTCAGACGCTAATCTATCCATGCGACGCTGGATCTTCTTTTGCAATCGTCTGGCTGTTCTGAGATCGTGAAGGGACTTTGTGCGCCGATATCGACGTTCTGCACGCCGGCGAAGTGCTCTAAGTCTTTCCAATTCTATATCGAAATCGTTTCGCCTGGACGAAATCATGATCGTGCGCGTGGCGTTTTCCATTGTGGTCTGCATTGTTTTTTTCTAACCCAAAGCGTAAGCCCTCGGTGCATGCATCTTCCATAGCAGATTTGAAGGTGGTCCAGTCAATCGCTCGAATAGCCTTTTGTGGATATGCCCCAGAGAGCCCTTTGATGTTGATATACGTTGGAATGTGATCGCTTCCACGTGTCTCGACATCTGTAAACCACTTAACACGTCTGGCGAAAGAGCTGGAGACGAAAGCAAGGTCAAGGCAGCTTCCGTATGTCACGCCTCGAAAAAAGGTGGGGCAGCCGTCGTTCAAGAGGGTAAGACCATGGTGGCAGGCGAAGCTCGCCAACTGTCGTCCTCTTGCGTTTGTCTTTGAACTTCCCCATGCTGAATGATGCGCATTGAAATCTCCTATGATTACCCATGGAGCAGCGCACAAGTTCAAGATATCCGCCAATCTTTTCGAATCAAAATTACTTGAAGGCGAAACATATACGCCTATAAGATTAAACATGAGCTTGTTCTTTTTGACCGTTAGGCACACGTATTGATTGTCATTGTGAGGCGCAACTGGATGCAGAAAGTAGGTGAGTTCACGACGAATAAAGACGATGACTTTGCTGCTGGCACCATTGGTTGAAGACATGACCGATTCATACCCCGAAAGTCTGACTGGTTCTGTTAGGTTAGGCTCACAGATGACGATGAGTGGAAACATATGAGTGTATACAAACTGACGAAAGTCTGAAAGGCGTGGCTTTAGACTTCTGTCGTTCCATTGGATGATGGACGCTGCCTTGACTTCTTTTCGGAAGGATGGAGTAACGGTAGCCATGTGTCTACTTGAGGGATTCAAGAACAGGATCAAGGCTTCCAGTACCTGGAGAGCGCTTCGAGCAGGCGATGTCCCCATGCCAACCAAGATAACTCGAATGGCGTCCATAAGGGAACGCAGCATCGAAATTACCTGACGATCCGCTCTAGGTATGTCATCCACGGCGGGTGAAGGCTCCTGAGGGGCCGTGATCTTCTGAGGTTCCTTGGAAAGGGAACGGCTAGGTAGCTCAGGCCATTCCTCCGGAGAAGCCGTTGGTTTCTTTGAAGCGATGTTTCTTGAAGCGCTTTTGCGTGTTGGCTGAGTGGTGCCGCAGTAGAGTGGGCGCTCTCACTCCGAGCACACTCCTTGTGTGAAGACGTACAATGACGGTGACGGCGACGGCGGCGCCTCACCCTTTCGGCGGCCTCCCTGTGGGTTGAGTTGTCCCTGGCCATCTGCTTGAGAACCGCATGCTCTTTCTTCATGCGGGGACAGTCTTTCGACGAGGCGGCGTGAGGGCCGCTGCAGTTAGCGCACTTCAGCGCAGTGGCACGGCAAGCCTCTTCGGCATGAGGTTCAGCGCAACGGGGACACAGTAATGAGTTGGGGCACACACCCTTGACGTGACCTAGCCTGAAGCATTGATGGCATTGAAGCGGCTTCGGGATGAAAGGTCGAACTGGATGTCTGAAGTGTCCGACTTTAACGTGGGATGGTAGACAATCCCCTTTGAAAATGATTTTTACGCAGCGCGAATTCCCAAGGCGACGCACTTGCGTAATGACAGTGCCCTCACTTGCCGGTTGATAGGGTAGGTAAGTCCGTGTTGGTAATGGTAACGTCTATATCATAGATCACACCGGCTACGGATGTATCATCCATCGGGATAAAGGAGCGCATTTTGATGCCGCCTAGCTCCGTGATTTTCTTCAGTTTCCTAGAGCACTCACGTTGTTCACGTCGATTGCGAGGATATTCTTCCTTGGATTTACTCTGACGTCTTTAATCTGATCAGGCACAGCACATTCCAAAAAAATGGATAGGGCTTGCCTGTTCAGCAGTCGTAGGTTGCTTGAGGGGTCTTCCGGCGAGAAGATTATGACGTGTGGCCAGCGCGCAGGCCTTGACTTCATCGTCGCTGTACTCGCAGGAGTTGACGGTGGCGCGTTGACAACCTTTCTTTTCGCCCTCTTGCTCTGGACGGGTATGAAATCATCGTCGGATGTGTCATCTTCCGACATGGAGTACAGCTCTGTGTCATCGGTGTCGCTAGAGGAGCCAACTCGCTTCCTTGTGGCTGACGGACACGATGACTTCTGGCCAGACGGGCCTCCGGCATGTTCCTCGTCCATGGCCGCAGGACAGGAGGCCGAGGCACCACGAAAACGCGAAGATTTCGCCAAAAAATTCAGAGCGCAGAGAGACAAGCGTTCATTTCGGCATTAATGAGTAATGTAACTGAACCACATCTTAAAGAAAATTCTTTATATAGGAAAGCATATACCATTGTACTGTTTAGGAGAAATTTTGCCGCTGGGGATATGTAATGGCTTGTTCTTCTGAAATCACTCGCTTGTTGTAATTATGTTGGGTGCCAAATTGCCAGCCCACCAATTTAATAACTGTAACGTGCTGTAATTTAATATCAGTAATTTAATTACTGTAACTTACTGTCAAGTATATGATCGCAGAAAGTATGTCTTTTCTTTGCTACGTCTGATGAAGGAATGCAAACGCCGTTTACATTCAGGGCCCAGAAGTCAGTCGTATATTGAACGTACGGTGACAGTATGTTTGTGGGCCCCCTGGAATGGAATGCGACGAAACGGGCGTCTTTTACTGCGGTTGTGAAACGGCCTCAATTGTAGGCTAAGATTGCCCGATCGACCTAATGCAAGGGTCGCGACTAAATTAATGCCTGCTATCGACACATAAAGGCGCCTACGTTCAATATAGGGTTGCGAGCCTGCTTTGGCATACAACCTTCAGGGCAGCCCCGCCACGGTGGTCTAGTGGTTATGGCACTCGGCTGCAGATCCGAAGGTCGCGGGATCGAATCCCGGCCGCGGCGGCTGCATTTCGATGGAGGCGAAATGTTGAGGCCCGTGTGCTGTGCGATGTCAGTGCACGTTAAAGAACCCCAGGTGGTCGAAATTTCCGGAGCCCTCCACTACGGCGTCTCTCATAATCAGAACTGGTTTTGGGACGTTAAACCCCACAAATCAATCAAATCAACCTTTCAGGGCAGCATATAGCTGCGAGAGGAACGTGACCTGTAATCCAACACTTCGGGGTATAAGCGCATACAGCTTGGGAGGTATATGGTGGCCCTGGCGGCTTTAGTGACGGTTTGTAAACGAGCGAATGCGATCATCTGGTAAGCATCGACGACTGAAATGTTAAGCATTGCTGGCTAGATTGCATACTCGTGTGGTACAGTCCAGGGTAATATTTGCATTCAGCTTATCTAAAAGAGCACTGAAAAAATTGCTTGACAACCTCGATCGTTTGGCATCTCGGCGAAAAAAAAAAGAAGAAGATAAAAAAAAAGATAAAGGAAAGATAAAAAGGATAGATAAATGGACCGACATGATTAATCACTGGGGTTTTGCGTCCCAGAGCCACGATTTAATTGTAAGAGACGCCATATTGGAGGGCTGTGGGAATTTGGAACACCTTGTGTTTCTTAACGTGCACTGACACCGCACAAGACGTGCCTCGTCATTTCGGGTTCCTAACAAAATACAGCCGCCGCGGCCGGGATTCCATTCCACGACCTTCGGATCAGAAGCCGAGTGCCATAGCCACTAGACCACCGTGGTGGGGCCTAGATAGGTAGATAGATAGATAGATAGATAGATAGATAGATAGATAGATAGATAGATAGATAGGTCTGACGTGAGAGTTGGAGAGGCGTGACTAGTTGCAGCTTCCTCAAACCTGAGTTTCGGTTGGTTATTTGTGTGGCGCGTGTGCAGGCTCGCATCTCTCATTAACCATCTCGCAGATTGATTCAGAAACACCCTCATATATATATATATATATATATATATATATATATATATATATATATATATATATATATATATATATATACACGATGTTTGAACATGGGAGGCAGCCGCCTCCGTATGCAAGTAAGTAATGGCACAGGCATACTGCGCGGATTCCTTGGCTCGGTTTTGTCGAGCGATGTTCATTTGAGCGTGCAACGATCGTAGATCAGTGGACGTGCATATCGCCTTTCCCGCATGAACCTAACGGAAGCTGAAGGTTAAGATGGGGTACTGACCCTTGCTCTTCTCTCATCCTGAAGTCCCGGCCATTGCGTCCTTTCAGCTGATGGTTCACCCGTAAGCAAATGCATTCCAACACGCGACATATAATCTTATCGAGCAATTAAAGTGCAGGGACTGGCTTTTTCCGGGGCTCTTACCACGCGTTCTAATACGTGCTTCTTCCACTGTTGCCCGCATGTATGATGACTTCGCTCTTCGCACGCACAATATTTGTCGTATACCCGCGTGCGAAACTTGTCCGGCACCCACGGTTTTTCTCAGGCTGATAATGGGAATGAAGCGAGCCTGTTGCAGCATACTGCAGCACGCTGTTTTGTCTGCCTCACTCTTTGCGAAAAAAAAAAAGAAATGACAAACGTAGAATGTATGAACCCATCGTGTATAGTGCATAGCTTGCGCGACGTGTGCTCCAATATGCGAACTCGCGCGCAGCATATACGATTGTCATATGCGCAGATTCTACTACACTCTGGTTTTTCTCGACTCAAGCACTTCACAATGCCAGATGCCCGTGTACTGTGCGCTGTCAGTGCACGTTAAAGAAGCCCAGGTGGTCAAAATTTTCGGAGCCCTCCACTACGGCCTTTCTATCCTCTCTATCTCTTTCAATCCCTTTTCCCTACTTCCGCTGATGCTTAGCCGTGCTCCCTACATGGGTTAAAGAAATTAGCGTCCTTTCCTCATCCGAACCAAAATCATCATCACCATCATTATCATCATACGGCACGACTCGAACGCTTCCGTCTTCTCGCATTGCCGCAGCTTTCGGGCACGAGGAGTGGACGTTCCCTCGGCACAACCACACAGAGTGTCACGGCGAAAGCCAAACTAGAACAGAAGCTCAAGCTAAGATGGTGGCTTGGACAGATAAACGGACCGTAAAGAACGATGGCGAGCAAGGAATGTCGCTGGGCTGGAGCCAACGTTTCGGCAAGTGGACTTGTCTTCGTCGCAGGACAGGGAATTTCGCTGGAGCCCCTGTTTGGATGAGTGGAGTTGGCTTCATTGCAGGACGGAGGACAGAGGACATCGCTGGAGCCACCGGAGCCACCGTGGCGGCAAGTGGACATTTTTTCACTTCGTCGCAGACGGGAACAGAAAATATCGTTGGAGCCACTGTTGCAACAAGTGGACTTGTCTTCGTCACAGGACGGGGAAGAGTGAATGACGCTGGAGCCACCGTTTCGGCAAGTGGGCTTGTCTTCGTCACAGTTGCCGTCCTGACGAAGACAAGTTCACTTGTCGGAATGTTGGATTCAGCGATATTCCCTGCTATCCATCGTTTTCATGATCTGTTTGTCGATTATGGCGAAAGCGTTACATATATCTCATGATTCTGAAAACCGGCTAATACGGCTTATATCAGTTCGTGTCGTGACGTCATGTGATGACGTGTTGACATTACAAAAAGAAGACGTCACACTCGGCGAACAGTGCGGGTGTATAGGTAAGTGCAGCCAACTTAAACGAGTGGGTATCTTAAACGCCCTGTAATGACATGATGACGTCTCCACGGAAACAAGCGGTGTCGCCACAATGACGTCATTTACTGATGTCATATGTCCCGTTAACGTGCTCGCATCGACGTCAAATTTGTGTGGTGAAGCTTCTAGAAAGGAAGTGAGTTAATCACTGTGAAATGAAAGTAACGCGGTGTTGGTGGCCGTAGAAGCTGGGTCCCCGGGATGTCAACGATGGTACGCTTTCCCTGAAGGCACGGCTGCTCTTTGGCGCCGGCAGCCTGAAGGCGTGTCTAGTGTTGCGTGACTGCACACCACCCGTGGCAACCATCTTGCCGACATGCGCATCTCTTGTTCCTGTCATAATCCGCCCCCCCCCCCCCTTTCCTTCTTTCCTGTTCGCCCTATGGAGAGTAGCAGGCCAAAGTGTTTTAGCTGAGGCCGACCACTGAACGTTCTAATAGATCATCTCTCTCGCTCACTCTGGTGTCTTGCAGGCAGTGTGTGGCTCCATTTGTTACGAAACCATTTCCTTATTACACACGCATCGAGGATTGTTCATATACAAGCTCTCTTGAGATGTTCTTTTTTTTTTTCTCGAACGGCTAATGCAGTAGACGACACCGGATCGAGGATGAGAGCGATACGTGCGTCCGTCTAACCCAGCACCGCCGGCGCGTCATCAGCCAAGCAGAACGTTCCGAGTTTAATTGTTATCTAAGCCCGGCACGCTGGGGGCGTCGAGCTAGAAGGAAGTTCAAACGGTGCCATTGTTCCGCTGGTGCCCGCCGAAACGTCCTTTGGCAACGTATATGCTTCGCATCTCGAGGCTCGCCACTATCGCAGCTGAATGCAGCGCCGGCAGCAAGCAAGAGCGCCATATACGAGAAGAAGACGTCACACACCGCGAGTAGTGTGTGCATATATGTAAGTGCAGCCAACTTGAACGCGCGTGTATATCTTTTATGTTTCTTGCAGTGGCAAAGAGGGTGTTCCGGGCTGGTTCACTCCCTCTCTCTGCATCAAGCGTCGGTGTTTTAGACATTGATACGCGATAGAAAGACGCTATGTAGGCTGGCCTCGAGGAGGGAAAATTAATTTGGCCCTCGACATGCGGCTGCGTTGTTCCATCGGGCTAGCCAAGCGTGGAGACAGGAACGGCGGCGAGAGAGAAGTCCGCCAATCGCTGTGTGGTGCAGTGGACGGTTTATACTATACAGAAGATCGGTGAAGAGGAACGCGTTGATATCGCTGTGGACGACGCCCGCTGGCATCTGCTGCAGTGTTCCTCGGGCACATTGTCTTAAGGAAACGAGGGGAGGCGGTTTCTTTGTCGCTTGATGTTGTACGCGGAAGAACGCGGGATCTCCTTACGGAACGTGATAGCGCTCTTATTTTATTGCCGCCGTTTCCTCCTCTGTCTTTATTTTTTTTCTCCCCTTTGTGTTATAGCTTTGAATACCAAAGTACCGCAATGAGAGAAGTTGCGACAAGCGTTTCGTCTCTTTATTTTTCGGTCATGGAGGCGCCGATTGTGTCATTATACAGCATTGAAACGGCTTGCGTGTTGAAGTTGAATTAGTCTATAATATTACTGGTAACTAGTTGAGTGAGCTGCCCCTCCCAGAAACTCAGCTTAGTACATAATAGGACACTGCAATACTCTTTGAGCATGTGCAGAAACGGTGTAGTTCACTCATGGGGCGTAAAACCCTACAAAACAACAACAACACTCATGGGGCTCCTGTAGACATGTGAGTCAAGCGTCATTGCACTACATGCATCGGGCAATTTGCAATTTGGTTTCAAACACAGCTAGCGAGCTTCTGCTCTTCCTTCAACAAGTGACGTCAATATAGCCAGAACTAGCTTTGCGTGATTTCACGATGGTCGAGGAAACATCCTCAGTAGCGCTTTGTTTGTTTTGAGGTCAGCAAATGAAGAAAACGTATATATTTTTCGTTAATAACACCGAAATATGTCAAGCGGCGTGGTTAGTGCGCCTTGTTACGTCATTTGTTGAAAGAAGACAAGACGGTTTCCACTTTCCAGCTGTGCTCGATAATCAGTTATCTGTCAAAGCGCGAGTATATTTCTTGCTGATTTACCGTCATGATTTGTATTATGTGCACAAATTTACGGTTACGAGATTTGTGATTGTGAAAAATAAAAAAAAAAATGAAAAAGCGATAGAAAACAGGACCGTACGCGGCCTGAGCATCAGGGCTCTCGTTGTCCGAAACTCTGAACCAGACCGAAGTTTGCAGACTCACACACGCAGACAGCTCCAGATGAATTTCATCGCCATGGAAACAAAAGAGAAGAAAGAAAGATGAGTGCGGCAAGCCTTGCCCAAGAATTCTGAACATTCGCAACGAATTCAGTAATACTGCGACCGTTTCTGCATTGCACATACTCTGTGAATCTGAGAGTGGCCGAAGATGAACGAAAACAAAACATGGGGCGCTTTGAAGCTCAGCTTCGCTCGCTTACCGCGTGCGCACGTGGATATGTGCTAACTCCAGCGCAGCACTGCGAGATACGACTTGGCAAGATATTCTCGTTTATTGAATGTCGATTCTCAAACCACTCGATGGCATCAAGCATTGCTCGTTTGTGAACTGATCTTAATGCAGAAAGTAAGGTGTTAATTTAATTGCAGTTGGTCCATTTATTTGTCAAATTTCGCGCAGTGCGCCGTACTTGGCGAATATGAACGGATACAAGTCAAGCACTTGAGACGCACAAAACAAGGCAACTCGCAGTAGCTATAACGGTTTTATAGAGTCAATCCTCGTTGTGAAGAACCTGCTTCGTTGTATGCAATAACGCGTTACAGATGCGTATTAACAAGGCTGTTTTAATGGCCCTCGAATATTGTTTTGAACTACGAACAGTTTGTACGTGTGTGCGTGCGTGTATGTATACAACCTGACAGCATTTCAGGAGGGGGAGGGTATTGCCCCCTTCCTGCCCCCACTCCCCCTCTTTTCCTTCATCGTAGATCGTGCCGAGTTCCGGATTAATTTAGTTAACGCGCACGCTACGAATCGTTATGGTTCAACTATGCACATGTGAAATCTCCCACGGGCACTTCATTGCAAGTCAAGATCCAGTGCATATATATATATATATATATATATATATATATATATATATATATATATATATATGGGTGGCCGCTGAACGGTTCTCCAACGCGAGCAGTCGGTATTTCTCAATCAAGAAACTCAGAAACTCGCTAGGAGACGCTGCCTGCGCCAACGTTGTCTCTCGCGGGTGAGGGCGCGTTCTCCTTCTTTGCGAGTTGGTAGAGCGTTCATCTAAGAAAGAGCGTTTCCATAGTCAACGCGCGCCTTCGCTCTCTCTCTCTCTCTCACAAGACAGCAGATGTAACAGTGAGAGAGCTCGCGCGGCGGGAGGCACGCGCCGAGGGCGAGCGCGTGCCTCCCGGGAGATACTGCCGGTTACGCCTGACGCAGGCATTTCACGGGCTGCGTGCGGCCCGTGTAATAAATGCACTTTTTGTGTAAGCCAAGAGGATGTAATTTCGTTGTCCCGAGGCCATAGGTAACTATGGGGCACATGTGCACCGCAAGGTCCCACGCAGCATAAAGAAAACAGGTAGGTATGTGGTATCGGCTTTCGACAAGAAATGGAATTTAACCCAATTGTCCACTTTCAGGGTGTAAGGGCGAAGTACTTTCGGGGTGTAAGAGTCGGGTCAGAACCGGCTTTTACCCGAAAACGAGCGCCCCGCCACGGTGGTCTAGTGGTTATAGCACTCGGCTGCAGATCCGAAGGTCGCGTGATCGAATCCCGGTCGCGGCGGCTGCATTTCGATGGAGGCGAAATGTCGAGGCCCGTGTGCTGTGCGATGTCAGTGCGCGTTAAAGAACCCCAGGTGGTCGAAATTTCCGGCGACCTCCACATACGGCGTCTCTCATAATCAGAACTGGTTTTGGGACGTTAAACCCCACAAACCAACCAACCGAAAACGAGCAACCCTAAATAAACTACACGCTTGTTCCTCAATCTACCCAACCAGCCGGCTCCTACGTTCTGTCCGAAGCGAACTACGTTCACTGGGCAAGTTGTCGCGGCCAAGAAGCAACTGGCTGCAGCTCAAATGAGGTCGTACGTATAGTTTGTTTGTCCGAGACAATGGACCATTTCAATGTCGCCAAGGCCACCGCTAATTGCATGCTGCTCAGTAACAACACTCCGGTGTACAAACGAGGAAATGTCGCCGCTTGGATGTGTGTGGATGTGTATATAGCGGTAACTTCCACGTACGCATGGAACGAGGCCGGTGACAAACGCAAGGAGAGTTATAATCCAGCAGGCGTGGCCAAAGAAAAAAAAAAGGAATGGTTATAAATGGTCGCCGTGGCTCGCACAATGGAAAACGCTGAGCAAACGTCACACCGTGCACTGGTGGCAACCGCAGGACACTCATCGTGACTGTGGGTAGTGGCCATCTTCATGTCTAGAGTATCGCGACTCCCCTTCCTTCGTAGGCAAACTCGTAGATGATAAAATATGATAGTTAAACGCGCGCACGTTTGTTACGTGCACTTTCCTTTTGCCGCTGCGTTGCAAAAGTGGTGTGTTGATGCCGGCTTCCTGTTTGTGTTAAAGTGGCAGTCGACTTGATGCAGACAACTTCGACGAACAATCAGTTTTGCGGAACCCCGCAAAGTGGCGTAATCATTACGAAATCCATAATTGATAACTACCCGTTTGTAGCACAAAACTACAGGTGAATGTGCACGGATTTCTCAGGAAGAAATGGTGTTAATGTACCGAAAGATTCGTCGTGGCCCTGAGATCGAACCGTGGACCAAGGATTATCCTGGGCGGACGATCTACCAAATGAGCTAACCAGAAGAGGAGGAGATTATCCAGAAGTTTGAGTTAGGAGGCTGGGGTGGGGGGGGGGGGGGGGTGCTATTGCTAGAACGCCGCGGTTTTAGGTTAGGGCGGTTGGTCTTTTGAGGGGTGGGGGGTCATCCTATTGGCGGGGTGGGCGTGTTATAGATAGTTTGGGGTACGTATATAAATCCTTGACCCAAGAGCTGGTGATACAGTCAGGTGGTAGTCATTTGTCCCTTTCATACTGAATACCTTGAGCCGGCTTACCACTGAAAGACGGAGTCCTCTCACTGTCGCGTCACCTACGGATCCGCCAATGTGTGGACTCGGAATCAATACCTTAGTTTCTCTGTAGACAGCTGGTCTCGAACAGCAACAACTGTTCTGTTCTGGTTTGTTGTAGATAGGAAAAGGCAACGACACACCTCACAAAGGATCGTGTAAGGACAAGCAGCGCTGTCCGTTGCCATTTGGTTCTTTTTCTTCCCTGTCGCTGTCATTGCGTCGTTGCAACAACGCACAACATCCCATGCCAAGAAGCCATCCGGAAGGATCCTTTGTCCCAGATCTGTAGGGCATATGCATTGATATAATTCAATCAATCAATCAATCAATCAATCAATCAATCAATCAATCAATCAATCTGATTTTTATTGACAAAACATGAAAAAGATTACAAGATATCCGGACCGTTAGCCTACATTGGCTAGTGATCGTTCCATATCGGAGTACCTAAAAGGAGATTAGCAGAGCATATATAACATTAAAAACATATATACACACTTGCATGTTGCTTTTAGTTTTTCCTTTAAACAGCCACTACGGTGAACAACCTGTGCTTTATCTCAGTTAGTTCCCGAGAACCACTGCGGTAGCTCCGAATGAATTGTAAAAGAAAACGGGCAGTCTGGGGACGCGTTTCGAAGAGAGGTCGACGCCCAGCACCTCGGCCGGCGCCGCGTCGCAGCCAGTGCAGATGCGAGCGAACTGCTGCCCTAAAACCCACCCAGACGTCGCGCTGTTTTGTTGACACATAGCCCCGTCATTAGCCACGCATCGCGCGCGCCCTCTGTTTCTGTCCGCACTTTACAGCGACGTTGTCGGCAGCTAATGATCCCCCGCGGTGCCTTGTGCTCCAGGAATGCCGCAAAAGACCCAGGAAGCCTCGGTTCTGGCCAAGTGGAACCAGTATAGAAGTCCACGCTTCCTGGAAGTTCGCAGGACAGAGATCGTGTGGGAGTCGGCGAGTTGTGTTGTGCAGCAAAGCTGTGTGCACCCCGCTGTTGCAGTGGGAAAGTTTGCGGAAGCAGGCCTATGGCAAGATCTTCAAGTTTTTCACGACAGTACACGTGCCTCGTCAGAGTGGATGACTTCTGAGGAACTGAACGGCAAGATGCAAAAGGAAGGAAAACAAAGAGTTAGGATACGTTCTCAGGCATACCCTCCCTTCACTACCACCACCACCAAGACACACACTATCTGTATTCTCGCCGTCAGCTGTGGCAGTTGAGGCAAGGACAATGGAACGCGAACACGTGCACGAGGGGCTGAGACCAGCTCAAGAATCGATGAAGGACGTCAATCGCACGCTCAACCCCTAGACACGCCGGTGGGAAGCCAGAGTGATGGGCAAGTAAGCGCAAAAAAAAAAAGACGATAACGAGGAAGAAGAAGAAAGGAAAGGCGACGGAGAAGTTGCGGGACACTGCGTCGTCGAAACGGTGGACGACAGGAGCCGGTGGTGGTGGAAGTCGTGGCGGCGACGACGCGAGACTCGGGGGAAGTCTCGTCACTGCGAGTACGCCGAGGCGAAGGAGACCGCGGGAAGTCGAGGAGATGCGAATGATTAATGACCAGCAGCGGGAAGGAGGAAACGTGCGGACTTGAGGTGGAGAAGGTCGGGGGAAGGGTACGCGACTGGTTGCGGTCGGAAGAAGCGGCCAATAAACCGCGGCAGCGGCATTCCGCCGCTCCGAGTGCCCTTACGTCGAAGAAAAAAAAAAGGTAGGAGAGAAGAAGAGCAGTCCCGTCGAGCCGAAACGTCGTTGGCGAGCTCAGCGGCCTCTGGCGTCGTCTCGTCGCGCCTGAGCGACTTGTCATGCGCGCACGAGGATTTGTAGCCGCAATGGCTGCCGCTGCGGCGGCGACGTATATAACGACGCGTCATGATGCGTGCATCGACGTCTTTGGAAAACGGAACACAGGGAGGAGGCACCTTCTGTTTTATACACTTCCTGCTATCCCGCGTTAAAAGAAGCCGAGGACCCTCTTGGAATGCGTGGCGCGGTATTACGGCTTTTGGATATACTAACTATACCCAGTGTACCGCATGCAGGAAACAAGAGCGGTTGCTATCGCAGCGGTCGTAAACGACAAGCCTGGTATGGCGACTCAAGCGCCACATACCGGTGCGGTGTTGCCGACTCTCTTCCGCTGTCTCTAGTTCTATTACTCAACGGTTCTTTAGAAGACAGCTTCTGCAGCACGCCCAGGCTGGCGCCGTAAATCAACTCCGTTGAGTCGTAGTAGTAAAAGAAACGATACAGAGAAAGACCAGGAGAGAGGAGGGGGGGAGGGTGCATTCTTATTATTTATTGCAGGCCAGCGGGGAACAGTGCAGAAGGTCTGCACAACAGATGAGGATCGCTTGGGCACAGACTTGAAAGAATAGAAGAGAGGCATTTCTTACTGTCCTCCGAGCACGGTGTAAGAATGTATAGAGAATATTCTCACACCGTGCTCGGAGGACAGCCGAAGAAGCAGCCACAAAGAAGACAACACTGTGTACTAGCCACGCCGTGTGCGCACAAGCACAGTCCGTGCCAGTCTAGTGCACACACACTCGGCTGGTTAACAGTCTGGTTTGTAATTGTTGCATTTCAAACGGCTGAACTGCCCGTTGAGCTCAGCCACCGAGCCACCGTCTACAGACTCGATCAATGCTTGTGACGATGGTTCGGGTGTGCGGTGTATGTTCAGTACAGGTGAGCCCTGCTTTTTCCGTCAGGCGCGCTCCGACCAACGTTACTAGAATAAAGCTAGTTTATTCTAGTAACGTTGGCTCCGACAGCGAGGAGCGCTCCTGGCTGTCTGCTGGACTTCGTCATGTCTGGGTAGGCTTCTCCATCTTGAAGGACATAGGGAACTAAAGGTGTGCGAATATTCGAAAATTTCGAATAACGAAACGAATAGCGTTATATTCGAAATACTGATTATTTTTCGATGTTTGCGACTTCTCACCACCGACGAGAAAACTACAAAGGAAGGAAACGTGGGAGTGGTGAGAGGTTACATTTTTCTTTTTCTAATTGAACTACAACAATGCATGCAGCCAAACCTTTTACGAGACTACGGATTGATCCCCCAGATCTAGGCCTTTCTGCTTCAAATTTCAGTGGCCCGGAAGCGAGTGTCATCAATCTCCTGTCGTCATCGTGACATCAGTAGTATTGTTCGTTGAGCTCTTGGCATGGTAAAACGAATAAGGCTAGGGCAGGGCGTCACGTGTCAGCCTTGAAGCCTAGCGATGAGAAATTTAAAGGGAAGAATCGCGGTGCTAGGCTTCTGTCACATAATAGGCAAGTAGTAGATTAATGTACGCGGTCAAGCACCACTTCCTTAGCAGGCCTGCCTCGCTTTTCACAACTCTAGTTTTTGTCGGCTTAATGGTAATCTTTATTTGCCAATGTGTACGGATATTTATTTCAAATAAAATATGGAATTTTCAGGCTGTTATGAAGCCTTTTTTTTTTTTTTTCCTTACAGTTAGAAAATCTCGCATTGCGAATCGAATAGCGTTTTATTCGGTTTGGTACTCAAATCAAATAGTGCATATCCATTCCTAACCGATCCGGCTTCCTGCAGTATTCGATTCGGTCATAAGATTCACTATTCACACGTCCTTGTACTGAGAACTTTATACGGAAATGAGCGGAAAAGGGTGACGATGATTGTGGTTTGGTTGAGGAAAGGACGCTAATTTCTGCAGCCCAAGTTGAGAGCACGGCTAAGCGTTCGTGGGGGAAAGGAGTACAAGCGCAAAGCGGGTAGTGCGCGCTGGCACTTCGTCCCCCTCCGCTGTTGCCTGCCGGGGCAAGCACCATCTTGTATACTGTTCTTCTGAGCGCCCTGTTAAAAAGAGAAAGGAATTAGCCGGCGCGAAAGAAGAGGAAGTACGACCGCGAGCGCGTGGCACGTGTATGTATGTTTGGTTTTTTTGCGGTTCGGAATAAACGCATCGTGGCGTCTCGCTGCTCGGCTCTCTCTCTAAAAAAAAAAAAAAAAAAAAAAAAAAACTGTGTAATGTCCGAGGACTTCGATGAGAAATAGCCAGGCTTCGAAAAGGTGGCGGAAGACAATACGCCTGTAGAGAGCCGAGCAGCGAGACGCCACGATGCGTTTATTCCGAACAGAAAAAAAACCAAACATACATACACGTGCCACGCGCTCGCGGTCGTACTTCCTCTTCTTTCGCGCCGGCTAATTCCTTTCTCTTTTTAACACGCCCCGCCGCTTCACTGAGACCGCCATTTTGCTGTCTAGCTAGCACAGTGAAAGGCAGCGCTTTTTCTCGAACTGGTTATCTCCATAAGCACAGTGGAAGCTACGAAGCGTATACTACAAAATTGCGCACGCCGACGTCACGTGAATACCCCCTATAGAGATGTTTGTTCTTTACGTCGCCTCGTCTTCCCCGCTGGCCCGTCTTCGATGGTCAACTTGGTTCGAGCTGTAGTCGCTGCTGAAGTTTCGCCAAACCATGCACGCTGCCCTAACACAATGAAGAAAAAAACAACAACGACGTGCCGCGCAAAAATCGTTTCGTGGGAAGCGCCGATCGCTCATGGCTTGTCCGTCACGTGGACGCGCATCAGTGGTTGCGCTCTCTACTTTGTTTCTTCCGCTTCTCTCACCACCCGTGTGACTATTGCGTCTCCATCTCTATTTTCTCTACAGCCTTATCATGCATAAACCAGCGCGCGCCAGCAAAGACTGCAACGCACTGTATAGATTCTTTTTCCCGGACAGCTTTTGACTGACGTGTGAGGACTTTGTTGTTCCATAACTCCAGAACTTGCAAGACGGAAGGTGCGACGTCATGTGAGCGGAGCTTTTACACGTTGTCTTGAAAAGATCTGAGTAGATTTAGAGACAGACGAAAGGCAATCCGTAGATCTCTAGATGTGTAGGATATCCGGATATCTTGAAGAAATGTCTGCTTTCTATATCTTTAGGGGCCGTATATAGGTTTAAGGTCGACAGAGAGAGATATTCTCTTTAACATATGATAGGTCCCGATTTTGCACTACCGGCACATAGGACGTTTGCACTTTTGACTGGCCAGGGAATGCACGTTAGACCCCCACGCACGCTCTACATATACTATATAACATTTAGTGGCGTGCTGAGCATTCGACTCTCCACAGCATATCACTGCACGTGCTCATGCCCATGTCCACCGGGCTCTTCCCCTATCCGTTCACCATCACATTCCTCCTGGGAGACTGCGCTGACCAGCTCAACGCCGCAGGAGCAGCGTCGGCTGATCCAGCGAGCACGTGGAGCGGCGCGAGCCGATGGGCCCTGAACTAAACGCTTCACCAAACGAGGAAGATCCTTCTTTCTGTTTTGAATAAATGTTTAGTCCCTTCTGTGAGGTTTCCCGAGTGGAGCGTTTGCAGCGACGCAATTCTTAGTGGGGTTATTCCTGTCCTATGAACAAGTCGACCCGGTCTTGCCCGGACCCAGATTCTTGCCCACTGCCATACATGATAGTGGTTGTGCGAAGGGCAATATAGAACAAAAGAAAGAAACGAACGAAAACCTCACTGCGACATTATAGCGAACGTACCAATGACATTATCAAATCGAATCAAATCTTTATTTTCCATCATGTTTCAGGGATGGAGGACAACGAAAAAAAAGCTGCCAACAGTGTAGAAAGAGAAAACGAAAGAAAGAAGGAACAGTATCTGGTTACGCAAAAGGAAAAAAGCGGACCCGATCTTGCCCTCTACCGACTACACATACCCTTCACTTCATCCCACCGTTGCATGATAGTGATAGTGCTACATGATGATGATGATGATGATGATGATGATGGCATTAGCGCACTCGCCGTTGTGAGAAAGCGCGGAGCGCTATGAAAGAAAGAAGCATGGGTACATGGTGAAGGATCACGCACGATCAATGGATAACGATGAAGGGTGGTGTGGCTGACAGAGCTGACACGTCATGACATCAATAACTTGGCACACTTGCCATTTAATGATTAACGATAAAAGAACTGCTTCGCCGTTCCGACGGTTTTCTCGGCGTGATACTGTCTTGAAAAGTTTTTTTAAACGGAAATGGTCTTATGGCCGGGGTCTACTACGACGCCAGCTACGTCATTTCTGTAACGGAAGTGACGGGGTAAAACGTATATGCAAGAGCAACAAAGAAAAACACGCAGAATTATTTCGGGAATCCCACTAACGGCTTCCTGCTCCTCGACGAAAAGTGGCCGGTACTATACCACTGCGCTATCGGCGCACATGCTCGGAGTACGAACGCGGCTTATGTTCTTATTCTTTTTTCCTCGATGCTCTCATCCGGCTCTGGACGCGTGCATCAAGGTGCACTTTGGAACGGGTCTGGAATGGTGCCACAATCCAGGAGAGGCGAACTGAAATGAATTGGCAGTGCGCCATCGCTCTGCCGATTCATTTGATCCTTGATCGATATTGTGCGATGCCGCAGGACTAATTAGCTAACATGAAACACTACAACTTCAATAAATTGTGGTATCCGCATCTGTAAAGGGTATTCGCCAGCACCCGTTTTTACTGCGCAAGTTGTCTTGCATAAGACGTGCCGTCGGCGTAGTTGTAAGCGTCCGCTGAAACGCCATTGGCTGAGCCGGCAGATCACATGATCCCGCTTTGGCCAATAAGCTGTAGTAAGCGCGTGCACTTCAAATCTTGCGGAGAAGTCATCTCTCAGTCCCCGCAAGACCCAAAAAATTCACAACATATCCACGGAGTGAATGGTGATGAGTGGGCGAAGCTCCGGAGGTTCATCGTAGATCGTGCCGAGTTCCGGATTAATTTAGTTAACGCGCACGCTACGAATCCTTATGGTTCAACTACGCACATGTGAAATCTCCCACGGGCACTTCATTGCAAGTCAAGATCCAGTGCATATATATATATATATATATATATGGGTGGCCGGTGAACGGTTCTCCAGCGCGAGCAGTCGGTATTTTTCAATCAAGAAGCTCGCTAGAAGACGCTGCTTGCGTCAACGTTGTCTCTCGCGGGTGAGGGAGCGTTCTCCTTCTTTGCGAGCTGGTTCAGCGTTCATCGAAGAAAGAGCGTTTCCATAGTCAACCCGCGCCTTTCGCTTTCTCTCTCTCTCTCTCTTGCACAAGACAGCAGATGGAAGAGTGAGAGAGCCCGCGCGCCTCCCACACGCGCCCTCCTAGTAACGCGTTCAACACGCTACTACAATGGACGGACATACCCAAACCTTAAGGAGCTTCGCCCCTAAAAAACAGCGTCACTGTTCGACCATCTTCGCGGAGCGGAAGCGCGATGCCTCGCTCGCCGTTTCTTCTCTGGCCACAGCCACGGAGACCATATCTCGACTATACGGGGCCGTTGCTCCTATAGGCCCACACATGTAGCGCTCATGCAGGACCGGCAAGGCACTCCTCGCGCGCTGCTTCCAAGTCATGCTCCGCCGATGAAGCACGTGCAAACAAATACACGCACAAGAAACGATGACGAGAAGCGAACGGCGCGAGGCGGTGTCCCGAGGGGAATTCATAATCGCTCATGCGGCGATTGCTTCGGCGGGGCTGCCGGCCGCCATGCCAGTTTCGGTCTTCGCGCGTACTCGCTTTGTCTTGCGTTCAGATGCGCTGGACGGAGCAGCGCTGCTCCTTTGTGTACGCACAATCCCGCATCTGCCACAGTGGCGCAGCCTTCGATGCCGGCGCTCAAATCGCCACTACTGTTTGCTCAGAGTGTTTCTAGGCCGCTGCCGGGACGACAGCGCTTGACCATGCAGGCAAGGTGCTCGGTCAGCGTGCTCGGTGGGAACAGCGCCGGCAAGCCGATCTTGACCGAGACGATTCCGATTGAAGCGCGCGCCTTTCGCGGCGGACGGGAACGCCTCGTGTTTGCACAGTGCGCGGCGCGGCCTTGTGAGAATGCGCACGTAGCGACGGTAATTCGCAGCAGGCCTCGCCTTGTTTCTCGGAAGACCTGTGTGTGTGTGCGCTGGTACGTGCTGTCTTTTACTGTTGTATACTCCGGCGGCTGGCGCGTTTGGCCGGCGAGCTGTGTTCCCATCAATCTTCTTCCGCGCTGTATGGGTGAGGTCAGATTGGCAAGCAGCCTATAAGGGACCTTTAAACAAACATGCGTTACAACAGTTTTGTGGGATCGACGACCCGTCGGAGAGGGCGACCGCTCGTGCATGTTCGATTCCGGTGGAATCTGTGGTCGAGACTTGCGAATACCAAGCATTCCTCGCCTCGTTGAAACGATAAAGGTGTGGTAGCGGCTATAGATGCGTCCTAGAATATAAGGTAACGTTGCCCAACCAAACTTCACTATTCGTCTAACAACAACAACAACAACAACAACAACAACAACAACAACAACAATAATAATAATAATAATAATATAATAATAATAATAATAATAATAATAATAATAATAATAATTGCGCAGTTTCCATTGGTGGCGGAAGCCTATATAGCGAAACAGCGAAGTGATGGGCACTTGGCTGGTGGGACCTATAACTAGCCACGCGGGCTAAGGGCCCAAATATTTTTGTCGCCATTTTTTGTATTAATTGATTGAATAAACACATTTGAAGAAGGAAACACGGGGTTGTGATTATGGTAGCGATTACGTTTATGAAGATCACGAGCATGCTTCCAAGTAGCGATTCCAGTGCTACAAACTCGTGTTTTTTCTGTATACGTTACCGTTCAATACTTGGCTACAGATGAAGAAAAAAAAGTAGCGCCTGCCGGTCAAAGGGCCCCCCTCCGGCTAATAGCGCTGCTCTGTCAACGTGACGTCGCGGCAGGCCGCCTCCGCGCCGCGCTCTGATTTCTCTCTTGAGCGCAGCGCGGAGGCAGTCTGCCGCGGCGTCACGTTGACAAATCGGCACCATTGGCTATGGGGGGGGGGGGGGGGGGGCGTCCTCTGACGTGAAGACGCCGCTTTTTTCTTGACCTGTACCCGAGTATAGCACGTGTAAAATATTGCCGGTCTTAAAGGGACGCTTATGAGAAACAATGAATCAGCTGAGGCTGGTAGATTATTATTTGAGAACTCTATTGTCATCGATTTCGCCGCCATAGGTTCAGTATTACAAGAGAAAACGAAGCCTAAAGTATCGTTTTCGAATTTCGTGTCGGAACCTAGTCACGCGTACGTAAGCGTGGTGTCACGGATACCAAATTTCGGCCCAAATGGCTTAACGAAATTTGATGAAAATTGATACGTTAAATCTCTGTACGCCGTAGGACACGGCGTGAGTGATTTTTGGAGCGGATTGACAGTTCTTCATAAAAGGCGTCTTCAAAAGCCATGACGTCACGGCGAGTGGTGCGGGAAAGTGAAGGCGGCGTAGCCACCGGTATTTTCTTTTTGTGCGATTTCTCGGTTACTAAGCGTCCTCTCGTGGCAAGAGTGGGGCTGTTGGTATTGTGAAAGGGTAATTTACCGATACTCTTGAAAAATCGTTTTGCTGTTTAGTATCTCTTTAAGAATTTGCAATCTGTCTTTTCCCAGGGAATGTAGAGGGTGATTTGGTCACGGAGGGGGAGTGTCAGTGGTTGTGACCTCCCACCTGTGACATTCCGTCATTCATTTTCTCTGACATTCCATTGTGCATACCTTCAACGGCTCTGCTGACGTTGTCACTGGAGATGGCATTCTTGTTTACTAGGCGAGCCTCACAGGAGGCATAAAACGTTCTGCTCTGGTAATTTAGACCGCACCTCGGGTGCAGAGTTCGGCAGTAACGGTACCACGCGATCGCAAACTGTCCGGCGCATGTCAGTATCCTTATTGATACGCGGGGCAACGGAGTTGGCCAAAATAAGGGAACACCGAGAAGCTTCGTTGAGTACTATAAATTACGCATTGAGTTTATTCAATTTGCCGTTTAGTTCCTGCGTGCACTGCCTTGTAGAACGGCTTCTTCGCCCTGACGGGGCCCCTCAAGAACTTCAGTGAATGATGCTGAAGAAATGATCATCACCACATTCTTTGGCGTTTTGTGGCGTGTTTAATCCCTCTAGCTGAAACAGGGAGGAAATTGAACATTATAGGTAGTACCTGTACTTCCTACCCCCGCCGCCTTTTCCTGTCGGGTGAGCCACTGGATCAGGACTGTCCATACCTCCAGGATAAAAAATGTGCAGTGAGAGAGACGGGATTTACTTGCTCTCGTCTGCACTCCCGCTTTGTATGGTAGGGTGAACAAGGTCGCCGGATCCAATCTCGGTCGCAACGGCCGCATTTATATGGAAGCGAAATCATGCTAGGGGCGAGTGTGGTGTGCGATGTCAGTACGCTTCAAGGAACCCCAGGCGGTCGAAATTTCCTGAGGCTCCCCACGTGCGCACGTCTCTCATAATAATATTGTGGTTTCGGAACGTAAGATCACAGAAATTATTATTAAATGAAGCGGTGAAGACGATGTCTGACTGTCTTTACTAAAACCTGTTATGCTTCGGTGGTACACGCCGAGGCATTTATTTTATGTTTTTTCTTGTGCCTCACCATAACTTTTGTCTTTACCGTCCAATTCAGCCTTGCCGTACTCAGGTGATACTTAGTGATGCCACCGCGTCCAGTTTTGCCGCCTCGCTTTGTACGAAGTCTCGTTGTGCCTGCTCCACGAATTCCGCTCCTGTGCCTCCAATCGCGGACGCATCAGCGCGTGCCACATATCCCGAGCGAAAAGACGAAAAAAAAAGAAGAAAAAGGAAAACAACAAGAGGGAATCTCTAGACGGGTCTGGCAGGCGGTGGTGGTGAGGTTGCCACAACGGGAAACGAGCCGTAAACAAAGGGAAGCGTGATTTAAAGGTCCATGCGCTCAGAACAAGGGAAACTACGGATAGAAAAAGAAGAAGAAGACAAAGAAGAAGACCGAATGAAGGTAAAGACAAAAGGAACCCGGGTGGAGGGAAGCAACGCCAGCAGGGGATATGTTGAAGGCGCCGGCTTGAAGGAGAGGAGCTGAAGCAAAAGATGAGATGATTGAGGAAACGAGGGGAGGGAGCTTCACGAAGAGAGAAACAAAGATGTGAGAGCCCCGCTAGGGAGAAGGAAAGAGGGGGGGGTGCCCACTAGAAGACGAAAACCGTAGCATTTCGGACCGGAAGGCGGCAATTACGGGCGTCGCACCACTGGTTCCGTTCTGCATATGAATGGGCGCGCACAGTTTAGATGCCGCGGCGACTTCTTTTGCCCGTGCTGCTTGCCACATTTCATCATCGTCGCTACGGGCTACTAACTGCTCCCACTGCTCACCACCGTGTACTGCAGTGGAGCAAGACTTGCAGCGGTGCAGGCGGTGAAGGGAGGGAGGGTGGCTGGGTTGATCCTCTTTGCTTGGTTTACCATCCTGCTGCCTCAGTGTTGCGTGTCGTTCACTGCTCTCTCCGCCCCCACCTCTATACGGAGCTTCTGTACCCATCTGGATATGTAGCGTCTTGACTCTTGGCTTGGATTGTCTCGGGGTGCCTCGGGATTGCCGTGAAGCGGATGTGGATGCGAACGCAGAGGGTGCGGTCGGCTCGAGCCTTTGGAAGTAGCGAACGCGTGACTCGGGTTAAAGAGCGTAGCGGCAGGCGTGCTCTTTAAGTACGCCATCGCGCACGGTGGGTTTAATTCTGTGTTGTGCACGCACGATATCCGCTTCTTACGTGGTACTCTTACGCGTTATTTTCACGGTGTGACGTATAGCCAGCGCCTTCTTCGTTACGGACGGTATTCTATAGCAATGCCATTGGCTCCACGTGGCTTTCAACTCGTTGATTGCGTAAGGCTGGGTGTGATCGTAGTTGCGTGAAGTTACAGTAACAGTAGTGATGTCACCTAATCCCCCATCCATCCTTCAGGTGAAGGACCAGAGGTAGACAGTCGCGGTTTGCGATAAACCAACACTTCGATTGATTAGTGAAAAGCTAAATCTGCTAGGACGTTTAATCATTTAGCCAAACGTTCTGCGCTGTGTCCTGTATGTCGTATCACGGAATACGGTATACCGTTTCTGTGTTGGCCCTCCCTGATTGGTCAGCGCTCCCAGCTGTGAAAGCAGAATTGACGAATGAAGGACTGAGGTTTGGTTAGTGATTGGCTAATTCTGCCTGTCAAGTAGATATATGACCAATCAAGGAGGACAGGGAATGGTGTTCCGGATTCCACGACACGTTGTAGTCCTCTCAATGCAGCAGCCGCCGCCGCCACCACCACCATCACCACCACTACTACTCACTACTACTACCAATGCTACTACTACTACTACTACTACTACTACTACTACTACTACTACTACTACTACTACTACTACTACTACGCAGCCCGATCCTGTACGAACTGTGACTTCGTTATCCTCGCGAACTTCTCGATGTAACTTTCCCACCTATAACTTTCTGCAGCAAGCTTTCAAAGGGTCAGTCGTTAATGCAATGACTCATCTGACTCCGCCACGTAAGGCTGCAGGAAGCCGTATATAAAGTGCGGCTGATTGTGCAGACGTTCACTGACGGCCAAATAGAAGGCGAACAGTGAGATCAGTGAGTCGGACAGGTGGTCGAACTCCATTGTTTCAACCGCTTGTGTATCTTCCTTATTAAAAAAAAAAGATAACTAAAGGACGTGGTGTTCCAAGGTGTTGTATATATAGTTTCACAGTATACGCTCGTTTGCAGCGCCTCTGTGCAAGATGGTTCGCTTTTCCTTTGACTGTTTAATGCAAGCGTACGCGTTATTCATAACCCAGACAATTCTTGCGCGAAGAGAACCACATACGAAGCATGGTTTCGTCCGTGTCTGTCTTCGCGCTGCATTCTCGAAGTTTTGTACCACCAAGCCCAAATCGGGGCCTGCCCAAACATCCGGCACTTCCATCACTGCCAGCGTCGTCTGTCTTCTGCTTCTTCTTCTGCTCTCTAAGTTGGCACATACCCATAGGGGATGGGTCGTCTGTCGTCGTCAGGGTAAAACAAGAAAAGCAGCGTGCGTGCCAACGCCGCACACTGGAACTGGGCATTGCATAGAAGTAGTGCGGGCGCACCCTTGGGAACGAGTACTAATGATGATGATAGCTGAGATGCGAGCTCGGGCTGTCGGTGTCTCCTGTCGTCGTAGCCGTCACGGCAAAGCAAGCGGTCAAACTATGGTCAAATAAAAGGGACAATACATGAACTGGCGTTATCTGAGCGATAGCTGATTGTATAATAAATGTACTGTCGCGCTCAATATGTCTATAGCAACACCAGGTCGCGTGCCCGAGCAGGCTCAAAGATAGTGACCCCAAGCTTTCGGTTCGGGGTCACGAGTGTTCGACGGTAATATTATGGGTGACAGCAAATGGTGGAACACTCCCTAGCTCTGGGAATAAGGACAATTGGGGCTCGTTCTCAATCTTTGAGCCTGCTCGGCCACGCGACCTAGTGTTGCAATAGACATTGAGCGCGACAGTATACATATGCATATAGTGAAACAAATCCACTCTTCTGCCTCTCATTGCCCATTAGCGGTAGTTGCCCGGTGCATCACTGAATGCTTCGGACCTCCTCGGCTTCCACGTAGGTGGAGATGCATTACCACTGGATTTGAAGAGAAAGAAGTTAGCTTCGAATAGCCAGCAGAAGGACTGCCGCAGCAACGGCAGTCTCGACTATAACAGTTCAAGATCGGGGCTCGCACCTGCACCAGAACAATGTCCCGCTGCTCTGTGCGTAGCGTCATCTCACTGCAATAGCTCGTTTCTACGGGAACTACTTTGGATTTTTTTTTTCTGTCCATCGCATAGCCGGAATGTGGCCGACATTGTAGTAAAATGTATGAACTTAAACGCGTTATTTCGTTTTTATCACCGATAGCACGCACCAGCACGATTCCGGCTTCCGTGCTTGAGGCCATCCGAAGGTCGCGGGATCAAGTATACTATAGTCGCGGGGGCTGCATTATATGGAGACGAAATGTGGAGGAGCGTGTACTGTTCGATGTTGGTGCACGTTAAAGAACACCAGGTGATCGGAATTCCCGGAGCCCTCCACTGCGGCGTCTCTCATAATCAAATCGTGGTTTCGGAATGTAAATCCCCAGAAATTCTTGTTCTTATTATTAGCTTGGTGTCAAAACTGGCTTTTGGAACTATGTAACTAGCGGATCAGGATGGTATACCTTTGAGGAATCACTCGCTCAACATAGTACACCTTGTAATTTCTTGTCCGTGTTTCATTGGTACATTTATAACTGCTTGGTTGAAACCATATAGCTATATAGAACCAGACAGGTGGGCAAGGTACTCGAATTACTTACACAGACACCACGAGAGTCCAGCTTGGAGAGAAGACTATAGAAATGGCAAAAGGAAATTAAAAAGCCATGCACTTATCAAAGGAGATCAAACAGGCGTGAATGTTAAACACGCAAGCATGCACGTGCGACATCTTGCGTTGCGCAACGATGAGAGTCGCAGTACAAAAAGCAGTGTCATTCGGTATCCTGCCGCTACCTCCGGTGTCGTCACCGAACGAACCGATGGCTGCATCGTTAAGCCTTTGCGGCAACAAGAGATGAGGTCCTCAAAAAGCGATCGCCACGCACCACTCGTCCCTTACGACATACTCGTGACGGCGCTCACCGACCGACCCATACTCAGTGACGAGCACCACTCCCGAGCTTAAACGTCCAATCGATGGTCGTTTTCTTGTTTTTGTTTTTAAGGAGCATATACCTGCCTGTACCCGTCCTCCTCATGGTCTTTAAGTGGACCAACTGCGCACCCCGACCGTGGAACAGTATCCGGGCCGGTCGAACCGTCTCGTGACTCGCAACCCATCAGTAATAAGCTCTTCACTCTCCCGTTCCAAGGTGTGGGCGGGGGAGTTGAGGGTAGGTGAGTACTTTCTCACCCGCTATTTTGCGTCCGCCCGCTCCCATAGCAAGCTCTCTGCACTTGCCACGCCCCGCGTCTTGCCCTGTACCATCTTGTCTCGGCTCGTTTCCCTGGATTGGCTTTCTAGAATTGTCGCAAAGCCAGAGTTACGCGGCGTCGTCTTCTCCTGCACTTCTGCTATACTTCTGCTTTCCCGGTGGCAGAATGTACGGGCAAGGGGGGTGAGTGGTTAGCGGATGTGTGGGTGAGTGAGGAAGGAACCAGAAGAGCGTGACTTGAGGTAAGACGAGAGCGCATCCGTGCGCGCGCTTTAAAGACCTCTCACGCCCGCTACCGTGCTTTGTCTCGCTTCTTCTTCACTCCTCCTTCGAGCGTGCTTTCTTTTCCTTAAGTTTCTTCTTCTTTTTGCGAGCTAGCGCGTCTTGGCACGCGAGTTTTTCCTGAAGCTGAGCGAGGAACGGAAATGGGAGCGACCCGAGACGGTCGAACTCTGGGGCGAGAGCGCGGAGCGGAAGCGGTACGCTGTGAATGACTTTGTCTTCGCACTGTCTACCTCGCTTACCGTGGATCTCTCGTAAGACAAGGAAAACAAAAGGTAGAGATAAAAAATGAAGACGAAATTGTAGCCAAGACGAGAGAGAAGGAAGAAGGGGCAAAAAGCTTGCGTTAGCGAAAGACAGTGCCTAGAGGGCCTTGTTGAAAATTCGGCGGAGCGCGCGTTTCTCTCACGAAGACATGTGCCGCACGTTCCGGCCGTTACGCGGTGGCGATCACGGTCTTGGAAAGTTGTTTGTAAATCCTGCCGAGTTTTGAACCGTGTCACGCAATCGGTGACCACATTCGGCGCTAGCGCCTTACAACGGCGATGATCGGCGAGGCCGACATCAGTGCACGCGCATGCGCATAGTATATCCCCACTGCAAGCGTCGTGTGGTTCCTGAGTGCACTTCAGGGCCCACCATGCCTGTATGTATCTGGCTCATTCTTGTCAGGGAATAAAAAAGGAAGGTAAACAAAAATTAGAATGATCAGTGGTCCTTAGTAGAGCTTAGCTATCCCACTGGGACGTAAACACCTATTCCACGACGCCCGGCAGTCGAACTCGCGACGTATTATACCCTTTCGCCTTCTTTCACCTTCGTAAGGCTCTGGCATATCGTATTTTTGATGCCAGTGCTGCAGAATTCAAGATGTGGAGCGTTATCATAGATAACCTGCACTTTTGCTACTCATCGGGTATATGAAGGATGATTAGTGCACTGCGATGTTCGCAACAATCCACACGACGTCCTTTCTTCTTCAGTATTGCCCAGCTAACGCCCCTGCCTTTATATCTGGAACATTGCTGGCAAAGCGATAACACGGTCCCTGCCGTGCAGCGTTCTTCATTGTATTCCGGTCGAACTCATCAATCCGTTTCATTGTTTTTCCGCCGAACCAAGAGATTTAGTGCATCCAGATACATGCACTCACGATTTTTCCCTGTTTACAATTACTATGAACTCGCCAATCCATACTTTATTGTGAGATGGGCTTGGAGATTCCCGTCCTGCACCACATGTATATCGTCAGCCCATACTGTGAATGTGTATTGTGCTGGTAGTCAAGTTATTTTTTTACGAAAGATCTGGCAACTGAAATTCAAGAGGCTGATATTCGTTTGACAGAATGTTTGAACCGGATACTAGCAAATTAGAAATTACAGTACTGTAGTTCGTTTCCTATCCGCCTCGATTTAGCTATCTTCGCTTGGGATGCCGATTCCCGGCTTCCTATATACTTCCTGCAAAAATGTTGTAACGTACATTCTAAGCCAAAAGGGATCAGCGGGGTATAGGGGTTGCTCCTTTGAGGGACTAAGTGTGTTGCCACAACCATTGATCCCTAAACCAGTGATCCCTTTAGGGATCAACGGCAAGGAGACGAACAGTTATTCTCCTAGCAGTTGATCCCTTCATGAACATTTAGTCCCTCCGGTTACTCTCTGGAGGATGAAATATTAGTCTCCACAGTTGTTACCGTGAGCTGCTTTCTGTGGACTAAATGTTAGTATTTGCAGTTGCTCGAAGGGAACCTGCTTATCATTTCATTTGTTCCCCCAGAAAGACCTTTGCGGTCTCCCTTATATGCAGTTTTTCTTACGAGGTCGAATATTTTTTTTTTTTGGGGGGGGGGGGGACCTGCTTTTCAGGGATAGACACGGAACGTGAGTTGCTCGGGCGAGCAAGATTTGGGTGCTTGTAAGAAATAATGGACAAAATGTAAACAAAAGAACAGGGCCCGTATTCACAAAAGCAACTTACGACAAAAATGCTCGTAAGAGAAAATTTCAGCCAGTCCCGATGCTGGACATATCATTACAGAAGCCGACTGACCAATGGCAAAACGCACTTACGAAAGAGAAGTTTTGTGAATTCGGCCCCAGTTTATTACTAATTTTTTTCACTACAGCAGCATGCTCGCCACACGCACTGTATAGTGGAGTTGGCCAGAAACCGGTGCTAGCACCAACCATGCGGTATAGCAGATCAAATGCCTTCTGCATCTTCGGTGAAAGGTCAATGTCGAATGCTTAGTCCAAGCGAATCTGCATTGCCAGTGCAGAAACGATGGCAACGAGTGAAGGATTTCCACAGGATATGCTACCATATCGGGACAGATGCTGTCCATCCGTGTTCAGAAAGCTCAATGTCTTCATTCAGTAATGCGGAGGATGTTCCCAGATCTTCGATATGCTGAGGACGTCTTTCGGATGGCGCAGTAGTCGGAGTCCTTGTGTTCTGCAAAAAAATCATTCCAGAAATACCAATTACTTGCGGCAGCAGTATTCGAATAATTGTTGCTACGTACAGATTCGACATGATGTACATCATGTCAGATCTGTTAGAAACAGGAAAAGCACTTTCAGAGAACCTGTGTTAATGAAATTGAATGATTTATACGAGCTCATGAGGTTCAAGAAATTGTAGAGCCTGTACCTTAAAAAGCCGTCTTATACCCCTGACAGACGGGCGAAAGTAAAGTCCTTTGTAGTGAACCCCTTTTCCTACTCTAAAGGACCCTCTGCAGAAAGTAGTTGCGCCGATGACACACGGCAGCACGTGAACTTCTTTAGGTGGTTCCTAAGACGAACGCCGCTAAAAATGGCGCTCCTTGTTAAAGCAGCAAGATAGCGAACACTTTTAAAAAGTTCCGCATTTAATTACCCTTGGCGATTGTGGATCGTAAAAATATCGCTTTTATTGCTGATGGCTAATAATGTTGATTGTTGGTTTCACGCCACGACGAAAAAGATAAATAACTGCCGGAATCCCGCATGGCGGCGATGTGAGCGTTCGAGAGTGCGGTAAAAATAAATCTTTGCAGCCCGACAAATCTCATGACACGGCTAAAAGCTAAATCTTATACGCAAAGCAAGAAAATACTCACGGGCTGTTGTAGTTTTGTGACAAGTTCTCTCCCGTTTACGGGGCATGTACGCTGTCGGCGAGAGTACGCCTTTACGCTCCAAAAGTAGATCTCCGATCTACCTTTCTGCAAAGGAACTTTGCCGGGAAGGAGATACTCCTTTGTCGTGTGTCACTGGGCATGAACGCCTTTCCGGTAGATGTCCCCTTACCTAAAGTACTTTAGAGTGCCCGTGTGTCAGGGGTATTATATAGTCATCTAAAGGGCGATTATAAAAGCGCATTCGCGTGTAAAAGTCGCCACAATAAGGTGTTTGTCCCGAAATTCATTTCGAAGTTGCATTGTAAAGAAATAATGCAGTAGAACGTCATGATATTCATAAGTGTCTAAAAAGGCCATTGTTATTCAACCGACTGATTTGACCGTGATTGAAAAGTGTGCTCCGTCAGCAGCGGCAAGTCAATATTAGTCGGTTATATCCAACATTCCGGTAACACAAGCTGTCACCAGTCCGCAGTTAGCAGTACTTAACCGTTATTTAACTAACAGTGGCCCGTTATAACCAACATTAACCGACATCAGCCATAATTTAGCCAAAGCTAGCGTACATAAGACATTTCGAATGAGTGCTGTTATAGCATGCATGTAAATGCTGTAGTTGGGTCACGTGACTTACTGAAACGCTCCGTCAGCTGCACAGTCTTTAGAATCGGGCTCCATCTTTCGTCAGGAATAGGGCACTTATTTATTTGTTTGTTTATTTACTAGCTTTATTAATTAGTTAATTGATTTATTTAAGAAAACCTTGTAGGCCCAGTCGGGCATTGACTAAGAGGGAACCCGCACCAATACACAGTTGAGAACAATGGACATGTCTCTAATGCGACTCTATGGTGGAAACTCTCAGAGAATCGACAGGAAACAGACATATACGGAGAGCCAAAGTAAAACAGCTTTAAATTAACGAATAAAACAAACTAAGTGCGCGGTATACCTCGTTACAGGGTTCGTGTTCTGAGAATGTCACTTTCCGCGATAGTGCGACTTCGCGTGACGTAACGTCTCGCGCGCCCAATGGAAGAAGCCACTACTTTCCCGCCTTTTCCTCAGCCGACCAATGAAGTGCTCAGTGAAAGCGATACATCCGAAAGCTGTAGATTTAGAATGGGGACCCTGAACGTGGTTGTAGGAGGCCTTAGGTTGGCTCGTGTAGAAAACACACAAAATAAACCTGATAGAGGCGTCTCAGGAAGCTCGGCGAGTTTTTCTCGAAAGCGGCGCTTAGAGCTCAACGGTTTTGCTCGTCACGTAATGCGCGTATAGCGTTCGCTTTCCTCTCAAGTCACGCCAAAGAAGGGCGCGGGCACGAGTGCCCCCGTCCTTTTTTTATTTTTAATTTGCGCGAGGAAGCAGCCGACCGATTCCAAGCTTCCGGTCACGCATGCGTGTGCGTAGTGTATAGTAGTACACTGTACGCGAGAACTCTCACGCTCTTCTGTGCTCGTACGGTGCACCGATACGAACGGAAATGCTGGATCTACGCTCCGTGTTGTTGTTGATGTCGTTACTGCTCTTCATGTTGTTGCTTCGCTGCACAGGCGCCACACTAAAGGAAGGGGGGAGGGGGGAGCAGTGGAGTACTGCGGGGTTTGCGTTTTAAGTGTGTAGGAGTTTAGAGAGGAAGGTCAGGCCGAACAAGATAAGGTTGTGTATGTATGTATGTATGTATGTATGTATGTATGTATGTATGTATGTATGTATGTATGTATGTATGTATGTATGTATGTATGTATGTATGTATGTATGTATGTATGTATGTATGTATGTATGTATGTATGTATGTACAAATACGAAATTCAAAGATGAAACTATAAGACGAAATTCGATCGCGATTTTCTCTTCTCATATTGAGCATTTACTAAAGAAATTTACGACAGTGGAGTTTCTCAATAATAATCTACGAGTCCAAACCGCTTCAGTGTTACACTTTCTCGCGCATCACAGGCGCGTTCCTCCGAACAAAGCTCAATATTCTCACGCGAATAAGCACCGAGAACGTTTAATTGTTTCTCGACGGCTCGCCAGGAAGCTCCGAGCCCATGTATAACAAACGGAGAAAACAAATCACCGGCTGCTCCTTGCTTCGAACAATGGGGCCCCGTATGTGCTCCCGTAATCTCGTAAAGAAACAATCGCCACCGACAGCGCTCGTTGCATCATTGTTGCGGCAAAAGCCGTGGCGCTTCCGCTATACTCAGCAAGTAGCTATAGAATATATATATACAACGAGACCGCGTAACCCCTTTGTTACCCTTCTCTGCAGGCCACAAAGCGTCGAAGGTGAACGCGAGGCGGTGTTGATGCGAAGCGCGCGCGCGAGAGCGGCGACTACTGAGCGTTGAATGATTACGCTCGGAAACAATGGTGGGCCGTCCAGAGTGCTGTGCGCACCCCCGCCACCTCGCCCCCCTCCTTCCCTCACTCCCCCCTCTCCGAGCACCGCTTGCCCGCTAAAGAGTCGCTACATACACGCCCAAACACGTTAGATTGTGGCTATAACGATGTAAAGGGTGCGCCTTATATAAAGTCGAGGATAACGCGGATTCCCGTTGTGTCGGTGAATAAAACGGTCGGGGAATAACGTGCATGGACGAATCGATGAACAGTGCGCTAAAAATGATGTATTATAGCGAATGCCGCTGGAGCCGACGTTTCGACAAGTGAACTTGTGTTCGTCAGGACGGCAACCTGCCTTCTCGAGCGTTCGTTTTTGGATGGACGAAGAAACCCGCAGCGCAGACCTCTTAATAGATGCATGAAACGACGTTTCGGCTTTAGTGTGGGAGCCGGGACGTTTCCTTGTGGCGCTACCGCCTAGCGACGTTGTATTTCTTGCTCAACACCTCTATTGTACCTCCGCAGTTTTTTTATTTCATAATACCTCCAAAGGCCCTGATGACGAGGGCACTACGTGGGGGAGGATACGAGGGGAGGGGTGGTGAAACGCAGGTAAATAGAACGAAAACGTAATCCTAAATAATATAGAGTGAAACACCTGCACAACGTGCCTTTTCAAACAGAAAACAAAAGCAAATCAGCAGCAGGAATAAATTGAGTGTACGCTAAAGCTCTTCTTATAGGAGTGGAACGCGATATTGTTGTCATTCCACGTTTTCATAGCCTTCGTCACTCGCTTGCCATGCTACTCAGTCACATAACTGCCTAGGTGTCATGGCGCAACATTCCTTTATTAGTTCACACTCCGCCTCCATCTTGAGTGCCCTCCCTAGCTGTCGGGTACAAGTTGACGTAGATGTCCCATAGGTATACTCGCCAATGATGAAGGCACCAGTGCGCCCGGCACTATAGAGCACGGTGCCGATTCCAACATACGAGTGTAAAGAACGCGCGTACGCTGCGGCGGATTTTAGATGGGAAGCAGCTTATGACGGAGGCTTTGTCCGTCCCCCCTCCTTCCCTACTGCGGCGTTCCATACCCCCTCAGCGCATGCCCTCCCCCTCTCTCCTCTCCTACGCTACCCCCTTTCTCTCCTCTAGGAATCCTCTACTCTATGGAGCGGCGCGCACGACAGGTGGTGCGACAGCTGCATACTCTGCTGGGGGCGCCACGGTAGTTCCGCGGTATGAAAATGACGGAGCGCGCGCGCCTCATTCTCTCTCCTGGGCAGCGCCGCGATGAGCGCTCGGGCCACCACGCAACCACCGCGTTTTCTTCTCTTATGCATTCTCATTCGTCCTCTCAATAAAATTACACCATCTCCCGCTCAAGCTAACCATCCCCTCACTACTTCGCATCCAGACATGGTTCCCTTTAGCGGGAGATGGAGTAATTTTTTGCCCTAGCGTTGTGAAAGGTCTTATAGCGTAGCGCGAAACCTGACACGGACAAAGAATCAAGCAAGGGAGAGCATATATATTGACCGTCCTGGAATAAAATTTTGTTTTTGGAAGTTAGCGCTTGTGTTCGTCTGTTTCTTGATCCTTTGTCCGTGTCAGGTTTCGCGCTGCGCTATAAGCCAGTATCACGAACCAACAAGCCCAATTATAAAGCGCGGGAATGGTTCGAGTTTCGTGGTAACATAATTAAGCTTCCTTTTAAAGAAGTAAAGGTTTTTCTCATAATAGGATTACGGTCCGAGGTATCATTTGCGTAGGTGTCAGTGAGGTCGCGGTTTACGATTTCTTTGGCGGATTTACTTTGAGAAATTGAATTTTGTTCACTGAAGTATACCTGCGCCGTGTCGGAGGGCTTGCGTGGTGTGCTGCGGGCTGCTACGGCGGTAGCATTGCTCGAGATGAATACGTATATGGGGCGCATACGGATTTTCTGCGATGCGAGCTCGATTAGCGCTGCTAGCATTAAAAGAACACTGCGAAGACCAAGAGAAATTTCAAGACTACTACAGTACTAACCGAAGTGGCAAGTTGTGCCGTAATAAATCTTGAAATTCGCTAAGGTTCTGGGCCCGTATTCACAAAAACAACTTACGACAAAAATGTTCGTAAGAGACAATTTCAGCCAATCCTGATGCCGGGAATATCATTACAGACGCCCTTTGACCAATGGTAAAAAGCACTTACGAAAGAGAAGTTTTGTGACTTCGGCCCCTGATCATGTGGCAGTCTCTGATGGTAAATCATCATATCTTACGCCACAACGTTTACCCGGGAACGTGCCCTATAGTTCAGCGTGCATGTTTTGTTCTGTCAACATAGCGGACCTAGAGCACATTATGTGGTAGTGCAAGAACCACTCCCCTCCTCCAATACTACTTAAACATTTACGTATTCAGGAGCGGTGGAAGGCTACCACGCGCAGCTACGACCCCGCACTTCAGGAGGCTGTCCTGATGTAGGCTGAGGCAGTGGAGGAGGCCTACTATTAGTAGGATCCCTCGCCTTTTCTCACAGCGCCTTTCCCTTAAAGGACCGACAACCAATTTTTAAAGTACCTGAATTGCCTGGTTTCTTTATCTGAACGGGAAGCTTACCGGTCAGATTGTTCAATCATGCGATGACAACGGGGAAATCGCCGTAAATCATTTTTATCAGGATTCCTTGCTAATGGAGTCTTAACGCAATACATGTTGCAAACAGTGGCTGACAACTGTTGTGGGTGCTTGTACCGGGTTCTGTCCCGACAGAGCGCGTGCGCGCAACGCCTGGGAGACGCTGCCCGCGTGCGCCGCGGTTAAAAGCATATTTCGGTTGACGTGAGGTCGACGTTATGCTGCATAGAAAGCGAATAATGAGAATGGGATGCGTTTTTATGTATTGACCGCAATTTTAAGAGCGAGTTATGGTCGTATGAGTAGCAGCAGGCGACGTGCAGCAATTCATAGACCCCAGAAAGCAGTACCAAGGCTTCACCGCCAGGCTGCGTCACGTTTAATTTAACCGCAATTTCAGTTGTCGGTCCATAAATGATGTTTCTTTCTCTCTTTCTCTCATATAATGAGATATGATGAGTCATGAGCCAGTCCACCAAAGCACCAATAAACCAAAAGTGCCCCAAACACTGGGAGCACCCACTCAAGATACTTCAAATTTCAAGTGAATACTGAAGCCACTTTCGCAATTTTTTATGACTGTATATTTACTTTTGTGTGCCGCGATGGTATAGAGTGGTTGGCCGCGCGGTCACATTTTTATAGAGGCGACAATCATAAAGCCCGTGCACTGCGCGTTAAAAGTGTAAGTCAAAGAACCCCAGCTGAACAAGATATATTAATAATAATGAATTTTGGGACAATTATGAGAGATGCCATAGCGGAGGACTCCGGAAATTTGGACCGCCGGGCGTTCTCTTTAACGCGCACTCGCATCGCACAGTACACGGGCCTCTGGCAGTTTTCAGCTCCGTCGCAATGCAGCCGCCGCGGTCGGGATTCGATCCCGCGACCTTCGGATCAGCAGCGGAGTGCCATAACCACTAGACCAGCGCGGAGCGTTGCTAAATGAAATTGCCGGAGCCCGTCACCATGCCTCTCGTAGTTGTGCAGCGTAAAACTCAAGAGCATTTTTTTATGATATTCGTGCTTTCGTAGGAACTGTGCGTTTCTTAATTGGTTCATTTTATATACCGTGCAAGTGCTGGTCGACGAGATCAGGCCCATCGAGCCCTCTTAACTTTTTTGAACACTACTAGTTTGGCCTCCCGCTTTATAGTCATGCTTCTGTGTTTACTTTATCTTGTCTGCGTTTATTCGTCTTATCTTCCTCATTTCTTTCTTTTTCTACCTTATTTCCTCTCTCCTCCCACATTTCACTTCTTCTATCCCATTCCCTCCTCCTTAAAGACGTAAGCAGGCGTTATGCTCCATTCGGTGGCATTTGCCAGCTTGCTCCTTCCTTCTTCCCTTTGTGTCCCTGTGTGTTTTATGCAACCATACCTAATAATAATAATAATAATAATAATAATAATAATAATAATAATAATAATAATAATAATAATAATAATAATTGATACATGCGGTACTGGGCAGATCTCACATGATCGTGCTGGTGCAGGAATTGCTCTTGTCGTCGCCGCTCTCTGAAGAGTAAAATACGGAAGGACACTGTACGTGTGATTTATCTATCTATAAGCATCTTGTCACATATGTTGCATATCCGCATAGACACATACATCTGGACACATGGACACATGCGATCAGGCGAAGACAAACAAAGAAGGAACCCCCCCTGCAAAATGTGTGATCGTTCGAGTAAAGCGAATGAAAGAGGGGGGAGACACGGAGCATCCAAACTGCATTTGGCAGCATAGTAGTGAAAAGGCGGCTGTCGAGGTGGGCGTGGTAACGGTCCATTTGAGAGACAAAGGATTTCCGCGATTACGTTTTTTTTTTGTTGTTGTTCCCTGAGGCCATTTACATGCCTTCAAGTGGTCACGCCCCCCCCCCCCCCCTGGAACATTTTGCGGGCGCTGGAGAACGCGTTGGTTTCGGCGCAAAGAGGGTGTTTACATCATCGTGCAAGCTGTGATATAAACATAAGGCGCTTCCGAAAAAAAAAGGAAAAAAAAAAGAGAAAGAAAGAAGAGAGGGAAGAAAGCACGTCCTTCTGCGCGGTCATATAAGTTATGGAGACATCCAAGTTTACTGAAGTTGGGTCGTCTTTGTAGATATTTGCGTAGTGAGAGAAACGTTCCTTAATGACCCATTGGACGTGCAGAATAATCTTACGCGGTGCTTGTCCATCATGACGCACGCATGAAACTCTGTGTTACTCGCGTGAATACACGCGTGATACACATGTGTCGATGAAAGCATCCCACATATGTGACAGGATATTTATAGATAGACAGATAACGTGTCTACAGTGTCTTTCGTCTCTTTCCTCTTCAGAAAGTGGCAACGATAAGAGCGATTCCTGCATTGGCAAATTGGCAATTTAAACGATCTCATATTGTTTGTGTAAATACTTACAGGTATGGTTCCAAAATTATTTCCACAGTTGGGTTGAGGAAGCGAAGCAAAACAGTCAAACAAACGAACAAAATGAAACATTTTGTTAAGCTGCCAGAACTATTTCTGAAGAGCAGAAAGTAGGTGCGTTTATGTTTCGCGCAGCCTTGGTTCCGTTGCTGAGGTGCATGCGAGATGTCTTCATGCTACGGGAATGGCGACCTCAGGATCCTGGAGCACGTGGCAGAGACAAAAATGCAACGCGTACGCGTGCACAGAGCAAGAAGCCGGCATCTTGCAGTACGACTGCTGCAGTTTCTCAAATGAGGGGAGCTCAAGGAGACCAGATGCAACAAAGAGGCTATATCTTAAGTTTCAGAACTCTGGCTCATAACGGTACGAGTGTGGATCTGGAAAAGCTGATGCAGTATAAAAAATTAGAGCGAGCTCTTTCTGTATTAGACCTTACGGCAATGATGTGTCGCCCAGTTTTCCTTTGATGTGTCGTACGTAGTACTGTTGTGTTATAGGCAAGGAATGTCTGTACTTAAAAAAAAGCAACTGAAAATTATTTACCTGTAAAGGTAGGCACGTTTACAGTGTACGGGTCAGTGTTAGGAGTTAGGGCCCTTAGATTGCGGTCACGCTACCGTTTCCATAAACAGCCGCGCAGACGAAGGAAATGAGCTCTGACAATACACGAAGGAAGGTGAGCGATTACGCGACCGTTATGACGCAAAAAGCGACGACGCTTTGCACAAGCGTCTCTTCAGCATACACACGACGTCCATTTCAGAGGCGCGACCCGAAACGCACACATCTCGAAAAAAAAAAACGAAAGAAACCGACAACGACAAAATGCACTCTGGCTCCCTACTCTGTCCAAGATCGTTAGAAGAGGCCATCGTTTGTCCACGACAAGGGGCCCTTAAGGAGACTGCTACGTCACAGGGCTTTATAAACACAAGCGTAAGAATGGAAACAGCGCAGCGATTTGGAGTTGATTCATGTCTCGGTATAGTTCAGTGCCATACAGAGAAACGACGGTCGCCAGCAGACACAAAGCGATGTCTGTATGTTTCGAGATCTCGGTCTCCTCCCGGCCGGCAGACGCTGCTTTACGCTCTGCAAGGCCGCCGCCTTCATTCCAGAAGCTCATGGAGCTCGGACGGGTCAAGTACGCCGAAGAACAAAAGGACGGGGGGGGGGGGGTTAGTGTGTGTCAGTGGGTAAAGGGCGTGGCTACAGCGTAGGCAGCATCGTCGTGGACGTCGTTTCGAACGCAAGCCGCCGATCTTCAACGGGAGGAGACGTGACCATCACGGCCGCTGCACGCCGCAAGCAGCGATGCCGTGCTCCACGGTGGGGTGTACATAACAATGGGTGAATGTTACACCCACTGAACCCGCGTAATGTCTTACTGCCTGTGTGTGTTCGTGAACTCTTCCTGACACGGAACATGCGTAAAAACAAACGCACCCGCGCACTCTCACCGCATGCAGCTCAAGGTTAAATAGAGGGTGGTGGCGGAGGGTGCGGGGGCAAGGCGTGGACGTCATTGTTTCAAGACTTACGAGCCGCGACCCGGCCACCCCGCCATCGTATGGACAATTTCGCGAATGCGTTTAACTGCCGCTGTGTGGGGCTGTTCACGTTTCTGTTTTATATTTATCACGAACTAATGAACGGCGCTTTATAGTACACAGTGGACTCGTGACTCGTGCACGCGAAACGGGCTGTGTATGGGGTGCACTCGACTTTTCATGACTCAATTTGGCGTCACGACATAAAGAAAAAAAGTGAAACAGAATAGTCTTCGCATGAAAGCCGAAATGGCGGGTTTATAGTGTTCGAGGATGTAGGAGGTGCCATGTCCAAGCCAGCCAAAGAGCCGTGGATACAGTTCCTCAGTCTCCAAGGCTACTGTGTATAGAAGGGAGCTGCAAACCAAAACGGGAGCAGTCAAAGACTGGGCCCGATGGAAGACGAAAGGACAACAGTTGTTGATGTGGCACCCCAAGGTGTGGGGAGCAGTCTTCTTCTGCCAGATCCTCTTCCCACCTCTCCATGATAATTCCAGCCAAGTTGAGGAGGAATAAACGTTTATTCTCGAAACTGCGCCCCGAGCGATGCCCGGTGCCACCCGAAGGTGGGAGGACTCCTTAGTCAAGGGACCCTCTGGCTTCAACTGCCCTCTTGGCCCTGGCGACGAGTTCTCGCTGGCGGCTGGTCTTCCAGGTCCATGAGAGCGAGCTTGGCCTCCCACGTTTCGAATGAGTGAAATCAAAAAAAAAAAAAAAAATCCGCCTGCTGACATGTTCAGAGGTGTCCTTACAACTGATCGGTACCATTGTATGGCTATGTTCAAAAAGCGTTGCGGGGTCCTTTTGAGACACTTTATGATCTATACCGCTCGCCAACGTTGGCAAAACACAGTTGAAACGGCTCGAGGTGCAGCATAAAGGAAGGGCATCAGGACATGCCTGGGACTCGCCCCGCTGGCAGAGGCGAGGACGTGGCCACTAGACCTCCTGGCGACACAAAATGCGTTGTCATAGTGGAAACGGAAAGAAACGGAGTGCTAAAAAAAATTGGCAGATCCCACGTGCAGTGGGAATCAAGGAAATGCGAAGCACGCATAAGGAACGTAAAATGGATTTGCATTGTTTTCTCGCTGTACCGAGTTTGGTACATATGAAGTTAACGAAACGGCCGCAAGAGCACCATGACTGCGGCATGTAAGCCATGCCGCTCATACACGCATGTCATGATTCTAACGTTATGACCTGTCGTTTACGTTCGTGATGCAGTCGTGTTGTGCCATATCAATTTTGGTATACATCCCATTAACGAAACGAGTGGCATGTAGATCATGCCGCTAATGATATGCATGTCACGATTTTCATGTTATGACCTGTCATTTATGATCGTCATGCAGTCATGTTGTGCCAAACCCATTTTCGTATAGGCTCCGTGCAGTCGAGTTTTCCATGTGCGAAATCAGCGCCAGAATGCACTGCCTGGCGGAGAGAACAAGCAAAATTGGGCAGACTGTGACAGGAAAATACGCGAACGCGATACGCGTCTCCAACTCTATAGCAGCAGCGACCGCCCGTCCCACCTTCTTTCATTTCCTTTGAGACGCGCGCTCCAAAGCTGCGGCAAACGGTTCCAAAGGGCGACGCCGCGAGCGTTCGTGTTGTTCGCAGCACGTCCGGAAAGCAGCGAAGAAACGCGCGCGTCGCTGTCGCCTCGGTTTCCACCGTGCGCGACTGAGCCGCCCGACGAGAGCTACGTAGCGCCCTCTTGTCAGTAGACGGAGCCCATACATCCCATTAACGAAAAGGCAGGACCATGGCATGTAAATCATGGCGGTCATGACACGCGTGCCATGATTCTAATGTTATGACCTGTCATTTACGTTCGTCATGCTGTCGTGTTGTGCCATAGCAATTTTGGTATACATCCCATTAACGAAACTCCTGGCATGTAAATCATGCCGCCCATGACATGGATGTTATGATTTTCATGCTATGACCTGTCATTTATGTTCGTCATGCAGTCATATTGTTGCATACAAATTTTCCTACACATACCACTAACGAAACGGCCAAGAGAGCACCAAGACCGTGGCATGTAAATCATGTCGCTCATGACATGCATGTCATGATTTTCATGTTATGACCTGTCATTTACGTTCATGATGCAGTCATCTTGTGGCAGGCCAATTTTCGTATATATCCCGTTATGGAAACGCGTGGCATGTGAATCATGTCGCCCATGACATGCATGTCATGCTTTTCATGTTGTGACCTGTCAGTCATGTTCGCCATGTAGTCATGTCGTGGCATACCAATTTTCGTATACATCCCATTAACGAAACGGCCAGGAGAACACCAAGACCGCAGCATGTAAATCATGTCACTCATGACATGCATGTCATGATTTTCGTGTTATGACCCGTCATTTATGTTCGCCATGCAGTCATATTGTGGCATACCAAATTTCGTATACATCCCATTAACGAGACGACCAGGAGAGCACCAAGACTGTGACATGTAATCATGCCGCTCATGACACGCATGTCATGATTTTCATGTTATGACCTGCCACTTATGTTCGTCATGTAGTCATGATGTGGCATACCAATTTTCGTAAACATCCGATTAGCGAAACGGCCAGGAGAGCACCAAGACTGTGACATGTAATCATGCCGCTCACGACATGCATGTTATGATTTTCATGTTATGACCTGCCATTTATGTTCGTGAGGCAGTCATGTTGAGCCATACCAATTTTCGCATACATCCCATTAGCGAAACGGCCAGGAGAGCCCTAAGACCGTGGCATGTAAATCATGCCGCTCATGACATGCATATCATGATTTTCATGTTTTGACCTGTCATTTATGTTCGTCATGTAGTCATGATGTGGCATACCAATTTTCGTAAACATCCGATTAGCGAAACGGCCAGGAGAGCACAAAATCGTAGGCGGCTAGATAGATAGATAGATAGATAGATAGATAGATAGATAGATAGATAGATAGATAGATAGATAGATAGATAGATAGATAGATAGATAGATAGATAGATAGATACGCTCAAACTCGCCGAAGTTCGCTAAGAAATGCTTCGCATTTAAAAAAGCGGACACAGAGGCAAGACGGGAACATGACAGACGCTCAACTTTCAACTGATGTTTATTGCAGCAACACATGTATACACACAACCGGCATGCGTAATCACAGTCCCGATAGAGCCTCCAGATAACAAAACGCCGATCCTCCCCGGGAACGCCACCATGTCCACGCACCCTAGCAGATACCACAGCAATGCAACTCAAGGCGAGAGAAACATCCAGAATATCGCGCGCCACGTGCCACTTTCCCATTGTATTGTATGATGCAAAAGGAGCGCACACGCGAACATTCCTAAATCGCGCACGTACAAGAAGAATAAGTAAACAAATCAGGAAGGCACTAGCAGTTCTTAAACGGCAAATGAGCTGCGTCAATAACAATTGTAAAAACCTAAGCATAAAGAAGAATAACAATGCATAAACAAACAACAATGCGCTGCGTCAATAAACAAGAAACACATTAACTGAAAAAAAGATCAACCAAACAACAATGGGAAACATTGAAATAAAAGCGAGAAGCCGCGTCAAGATAAAAAATTAAAGAAACTAAAAAGAGAGAGCAAGCAACAATTGTTAAAAGACACTACATGTGTCTACCTTCCAGAAAAGCGACTTCCAGTAAGTGCACTTGCTTCTCAGGGCGCACCGACACACTTTCCACCAAACTATGATTTCTGGTGTTTTACGTCGCAGAACCAGCTAGGATTATGAGAGTCGCCATAGAGAAGGGCTCCGGAAATGTCGACCACCTGGGGTTGTTTAACGTGCACTTGACATCGCACTGTACACGGGCCTCAACATCTCGCGTCCATCGAAATGCAGCCGCCGCGGCCGAGATTCGATCCAACGACCCTCGGATCAGCAGCCGAGTACCATAGCGACTAGACCACTCTGGCGGGGCTATTCCCTGGTGCGTGCGGTGCAATATTATATACCTGACGCGTTCGTATAGGAGCCACCACGACTGACTGGAACCGTTTTCTCACTATTTCAAAACGTGTTGTGGGCCCCTCTACGTGAACGGTCCGGTTCCTGAACGCTAAATATCATACGCTCTGTTCCTCTCACGTCTTCAAGCGGTCGCATACACTCGCACCTCTGCCGGGCATTCCAGCTCGCCGTCACTGTCCTCGTTTACGAGCGCTTCCTTTTGTCTCCTCGCGCATTATGTGCGCGCCTCGACAAAGTGCACGATACTTCTTTGTCTTCTCTTGTCCATCGTGCTTATACAAAACGGGTGACCCGCGGCCGAGCCTTCTTCATGACGCCTCTTTTGTCGCACTCGTCGTGGCGGCAGCTCCCGTTCCTCGATAGCTTCCACTGCGTCGTGCTCCCGTTTAAACGCGCACCGCGGATATGCTTGCCTGTGTGTCTGTGTGTGCGTGCGTGAACGAGTGAGCGAGAGCGAATATGTGCGTGAGTGTGGAGTGTTTGTACCTGTGTGTATGTGTGGGTGTTGGAAGAGGAAACTGGGTTGGTATGTGAGCGTGCGTTCGCGAGGGGAAGTGCGTCTGTGTGTATGTGTGGTGATATATGTCTGTGTTGGTGCAAACGTGTGCGTCTTCTAGGAGAGAAAGAGAGAGAGTTCGTGAGTGCGTGTGTTTGTGTGTGAACGTATGTGGCTGTGTGCGTTGACGTTGATGCAAACTTGTGTGTGTGTGTCTATAGGATAAGAAAGTGTGTTCGGGAGAAAGAGGGGGGTGTGGGGGGTGTGAAGGAGGGGTGATCTATTTAACCGTGCGTCTTGGGGCGAATGCTTGTGTGTGCGTGTGTAGGAGGAAGGAGAGAGAGAGAGAGAGAGAAGGAGAGAGGAACGTGTGAATGTCCGCGCGCATGAGTTACGTATGCGGTCTTTTACGAAAGTGGAGCACACGCGCTTAGCGCATCTTTTTCTCCTTCCGTTTCTCGTCTTCGTGGGCTTCGGTAAAGCCGTCGCTATTCAGTCCGGTGAATGGGCCCGGTGGTTTCCCGTGTTCGTGCGTGGCATGCGCGTCGTAGTCGCGACTTTGGTTCGTTTCTTCTTTCTTTCTTCTTTCTTTCTTTCTTTCTTTCTTTCTTTCTTTCTTTCTTTCTTTCTTTCTTTCTTCTTTCTTTCTTTCTTTCTTTCTTTCTAATGAAGACGTTTACGTCTTTTTTATTATGCGGCGTTCTCTGGAAGAGATTGCGCCGGGCCATGCTTTCTTAAATCCTCTGTGGCGCTGGTGAGGCCAGACAGGAGACGAGCTAATTTTCATTCGCAAGATCGCTCGTGAAGCGTTCAACTCTTTCTCACAGCGAAGCCATATTTGGCCCTTAATGAGCTTATAATCCCGAAGAAGGGCAGAGAGACAGACAACGAAGTAGAGCGCATTATCTTACTGAGCACAAAATGTCAGCGCTGACCCGAACAGCACGCTTTCTCTGGACGTGCCCTTGCCTCTACAGAGCCTCTGGAGCCAACCTCGGGTAGACCGAGAGCAATACTGAAACACCGCCAACGGTTGCCTTCAAAACCTACACACAGCTCTGCGTAAGGTCTAGTGGGAAGTCGTTATACGTAGATGTGCTCACAAATGTTTTTCTAAAGTACGGTTGCAGCGCAGCGCCGAAGATTACGTGATTAGCACGGGTATCGTAATTTTGAACTTTATCCACACGTTAAACTATGCACATATCTAGATGCTTGATAAATACGTATACAAGGTCTCTTTACGGCTGCTCCTCCAAAGATGCTTTTCTTTTTTAACCTTTACGTTTTCCTTGCTTTAAGACACGTACGTGTTATGCGTAAGGCGCGGAGCAGGGAAAGCGCAAGGTGGCACACACCATGTCTTATGCGTCTTAGTACAGAACCAACAAGTACAAGTGGAAACCCTGTTGCTTTTCTTACGGTACGGCAATAGCTTGAACTCGCCTATGCCGACATAACCACGTAATACACTCGAAGCGTCAGGTGAACGTGACCTAAACTCTTGTAACATTCATAACAATCTTTGGCGCGCTAATTGTTCACAAGAACTACGAGGCGTGTAAACTCACCTTCAGGGACAGCGCTCTCTCGGTAACGTTACACGAACCCACAAATGTAACTGTCCTGCTCGAACACGCGTGCGGCGGAGATGACAGCATGCAGTGGCTGGTCCTGCGTTATCGACGTCAAACTTTGGAGAACACTCGTTCTAGTCAGTGCAGACAGTGCGACTGTGTCACTGGCTTTGATCACGTATCAAATAGTTGTGAATTTTAAGTCAAACTTCGTACGTGCATAAGACACAGCTGCGTGTGGGTGTACCACATTGCAATGGAAGCGCGTGATTCCATTCATGCTTCAAACAGGGTGACAGGTGAGCTCTTTGAAGTGCGTTCATCGAGATGCGTGTATCCATTGCTGTCTTCACTTGCAGGACCCTAAGTATACGCAAGCGGTCATTGACACCGGACTGTTTACGCTGTACCGATACATGTAGACTGTTCTGTACATCCTCCCCTCCTCTCCCTCCCTCTCTGTCTGTCTCTCTCTCTCTTTCTGATGATCGTACACTTTCACATTGACCTTGCTAATTCACGCCTGACTGAACAGGCCCGACGACGGGGTGGCGACAAGTGCAGTGTCACGTGAGTGACGATGGTCGGAGCGGCTTGCGCCTACAAGCAGGTTATGAATGGGTGCGTGTAGTAGTAAACGAGCAGTAAACGAGCTTTCTAGGTACCGTAATGACCAGCGTTTAAGGGGAACGTACGTTGGCGAAATAGTAAAACAAGAATGGCCGCCATGCGTCGCCGAGTAGCTCTAGGATAAGCGGTACAGAGAGGCAGCGGAGCTTTCGGCACGACGACAGAAGCGACACTGGCCAGACGCAAACGGATGTCGGGCGAGACGGTGCACCCGAAGCAAATCGTTAAGGCCTGTTTAGAGCTCAACGTGGAACCCACGTGGCAGCGAGCGGCGTTCAGACTATTCGGCCGTGTCATGCGCCTTTCACTCATGGTTTTAGAATGGAAGAAGTCTGGGGTGGAATGTGGCTTACGGCAGAAGAAAGGAGAGTGCGGGATTTGTGGCGTGACTCACGGCATATAGCACGTATCTAAAACACGCGGCCCATGGGCCTTTGGCCAGCGTCCTGGATCCACGCAGCCAACCTGGGTTGAAATAACCGTGGAATAAATGCTCTATATTTCAGCGTCGGCGTCCAAGTTACAGCCATTCTGGACAGCAGTATCGATGCTTCTCGAATCTTGACGCCATAGTTCCTTCGGGAGTGGCCCATATATGAAATACGGAAAGGCGTTCTTTCAATGGCAACGTTAGGTGGCATTCAGTAGGTATAGTCACATTAAGGCGACATTATACGATAAAGAAGTTGACCAGGCCAGGGCACGTAATGCAGAGAACAGACAACCGATGGACAGGGCGAACAACAGAATAGATACCGAGAGAAAGTAAATGCAGCAGAGGCCGGTAAAACGTTAGCTGGAGCGATGAAATTGAGAGGTTGAAGGACATGAAGTAGAATAAACTCTCCGAGGACAGGGAACATCGGAATTCATTGGGAGGGGCCTTCGTCCTGCAGTGGACTAAAAATAGGCTAACGATAATTAATTTGCCTCTCTGAAACAAAAAAGTACAGGTATTCATCGATTCCAAATGAACCATGGCCCACGCCCCATTGACGCGCTGTTTCGTTTATAGCGCACTGGGCGACTACACTCGCTGTCAGCAGCGTGTACTAGAACGTCCTTCTAAGTTCTAACTGCTCGAACGGTCAAGAGACCACGAAGCCCGGCAAAGCTTCCCCGGCAGCAAGCGCTTACACACCATAGCGGTCATTCGCCGCTCGCTCTTTCTTTCGATAGTTTCCGCTACTCGCCCTTCGGCAAACAGACCGAAGAGGGCGCAATTTCTGACGAGTGGCCGTTGCGCCCCGCTTTATTAACGAGATTCGCACAAAAGGTGATGCCACATACAATCAGAGTGCCCCTCTCCACTACGGCTTCGCGCACGAACGCGGCAGCCAAGACGTTACTCCACACCGCCGCGCCACCCTCCCTCGCTACCGATGCGAGGATAGTAGTCCATCATCAGCCAGAGCGGGCGGACAAAAGAGATCTGGCCATAGCCGGCGGGTCCGCGTGCCTCTTATTGGATTTCCCCGTGCTAGGCGAAAGAAGCACGCCGACAACTAGGGACAAGCGGTGCGAACAGAAAGCCAGTGGTCAGCTATTTCTCGAAAGGAGCTGCTGTGCTGACCAGGAATTGATGAAAAGAAGAAAAAGAATGAAGTGTCGACGAGCAGCACAAACAATAGAGGAATGGCCTTGGGGCAATCATCGCCCCGTTGCCTGCGGAGAGAAGGAACTGGAGTGCAGAGCCGTTCTTGGCAGATCTTTTCTCGTTCTTTTTTTTTTTTTACTCTGCAGCTTTAAAGAGGAGTGAGAGGGACAGGATCCTGGTGTCAAATTGAGCGCATCCGCCTCGCTGGAAAAAAAGGAAGCAAAGAAAGGAAACGCATGTTGCTGAGACGAGGAGGTGCGCTTCTTGCCTTGCCCGCAGTCGAGTTCATGAAGTGACGCTGGAGGTCCCTTCGCTTCGGACACCCTCTCTCTTAGAGCGCGTTCACGTTGCCTCCCTCCATATAGGCAGACCTTCTTCGAATGTGGTTTCACTTGTTTTTCTTTAGTTTCGAGTAGCAGGATCAGACACTGTCCTACAGGAACCGTACAAGCTCTGGTGTCCGAGACTGTCGTGTCGTGGTCCTGTGGGTTCCCGTATGTTTTGGAGCTGTAGACCGGGTCTGCGAAGACGGTCTGCTGGTTTACGCTCAAAGTACAATAAGCCGACCGGAGCGCTTCTAACACGAGACACGCACTGAACACTATGAGGCAAATCGTTTGAAGATTTGCGCGCCTGTCAAACCAACTGTCTCACATTATGAGCGCCCCTCCAATGCCGGAAGTAGCGATGCCAATTCCCAGTACGTCTGGGCATCGAGAAGTTTTACTAGGGGTGAGACAGTCGTGCCGACCAGGGGGTGGTAGTGTCGGCACTAATCTCAGCAGGGTTGCCTTTTGTTTCCGCTCTCTTATGCCTTCTAGTCTCCACCTCCTTTCCCATTCCCCGGCTGTGGTATGCTGCTGCACTATGGATTGCAAAAATATACAAAATAAATAATTTTCTTTCCTAACCTCAAAGCACTATCTGCCATGTTGACTCTAATGCGCTTCTAATGAGTCCCGTAATGAATCATCAGCAACTTGAAGCTGAACCTTTTGTACATTTTATCGCACACTGGGTTTCGTATAATCGTCATCATGTAGCAATGGGCTGAGGTCATGAGTAGGGTAGAGTGCCAGAGATGAAAGAAGTGTGCGCGCAAGTTCCGCACATTGTGCTCCGCTCAACCACCACTAGGTTGTGATGATGAGAGTGGGCCGGTTTTTTCTCCTCTTGCGTGAAAACAAGCCCATCCCGTAACAACGCCGGTACAGCGTCAAGCCGGCACAGGTGATAACTTCACTGTTAAAGAATGGAATTGAAATTTGTGACGTAGCGCCATCAACCAAGTGGTTCGTTTCGCCGGTAAATTCAGAAACGAAGCTTCTGAACATCGGGACCTCCTTCAGAAACGAAGGAGGTCCCGATGCAGTCTCTTGACTATGGGACCTCCTTTTGTGTACTGAATGCCTGTAACTTTACCCAACTTGTAATAATGAAAAATTGATTCTAATTCTGATTCGACGTATGGTTGTCAACCAAATACGAACATATAATCGTTAAATTAAAAACAGTGGAATCCACTGAAAATATAGTCCTTGTAAGTAAACTGAGATGAGGACTGGGGACATGTTGGGGACTATAAGAGCTTCTCAAGCTGCTTTAATAGTAGCTTTTATCTAGGCCCCTGCCATTTTACGCTCGCAGTGGAAACAAATCAATGTATTAAGAAAGAAAGAGAGAAAGAAAGAAAAAGATTATGTTCATGTACTTCACTTTGTTACCCATACGGTTATGTCCCGAACAAATCAAAACGAAATAAATGTTCCAGGTGTTCACCTTGACCTGACAAATGATCGTCGAAGTCCCTTTTTGCAAGTGCCCACGCTAGTGTCGAAATTTTGCTCTGCCACATTTTGCTGTTTTTCACGGTAACCGCGCTACCTGTTCTTTCACACGCACACCCCTGCACTTCGTCCATCGCCCGCAGTCTTCGCAGATCACCGGTAGCGCGGGAGGAGATGCGGTTCGGTTCGCGCCGGTCGCCGCCGACCGCCGCGGCGTTCTCCATCAGCCGTTCTTCATGGTCGACCACGTGACGCTCTTGTTCGGCGGCGCGTTGCGGCCTGCGTGAAACGGTCTGCACGCAACAGACAACCTGCGTCGGCGAGACGGTTCACGTCTCGCCACACCATCCGTTGCAGAGTCCGATTCGGTCACTTGTTACGACGCACACGCACAACCTGCTGGACGCGCCATGTCGTGCACTTGTGTCCCACTGCTGCATGGCGGCCGCCCCTGGGGAGTTCGTTGTCTCTGGAGGGAACCGTGACCGTCCTTTGGGGTCGAAAATCGGAATTAGCATAACTCGGAGTCAGCGACAGTGACAGAGAGAGAGAAACAGAGAGAGAGAGAGAAAGATAGAGGTTGAGATTGATGGCTAGACCACATTCCCAGAAGTCTTGGCCATTGCGTCCATCGTTTTGGGATAGCTAGTCACTTACCAGATATTCTTTGGACTTCGCTACTACTCTTCAGCGCAAGTTAATTCTGGTAAAGCTTTGGCCCTGCTAAAAACAATAGCATAAGGTAGCATGCAGTGAGGAAAAGCGCGACTAAGTGCAGTCACTGCGTTCGCTTTTTTGAACATCGCCAGCTGAGACTTGAAGTGTCGATCAATCTTCGGAAATATAAATTTTGAGCATGCTACTTATCGAGACACGATAATCGTTAACCATTAAGGGTAACTGAGTCGATCGCTCAGTGAACAGGTAAAAGTGACAGAGAGCGGCAGAAAGCTTGGTGGGCAGGTATAAGATCAACAAGTTTGCGGGGATACCGCGGTCGCAGTTGGCAAAGGACCGGGATAATGTGGGAGGCCGCTGCTGCTGCTGCTGCTGACGATCATGATGACGACTCGCCAAGTTACGATAGTTTATAACGCTGAAGTTGTAAGGGCCACTGTGCCGCTTCGGCTCCGTTCCTATGACGTTAAATTCTGGCACAAAAGTAGACCGAAACGTGCTAATAAAGATTGTCGACTGCCTGTTTCTTAAGGCGAAAGACATTCCTCCATGGAACTTGTCCCTAACAACCTCGATGTCGGCACGCACGGTACGGCACAAAATGTGGTACAAAAGCTATGGCATGCCATAGCTCTATCACAAGGCCTTGATACGACTAGAACCCAATTAAGACCCTGCTTGGGTTAAGGTGGATTAAGGTAGATAATCAAGGTGCGAATTGTGGCGTGTAAAAGATGTCACAGGGCCTTCGTCTTGTCGTCTCTTAGGCGATAGCTTGAAATGCAGTTTGTCCACCTGTATGTCGCCATATTTATGGGAAAGGACCATGCACCATGCAGCGTGGTGTTCCTTGATTCACGTATGCTTAGTCGGCTAACCTTGTTAAACCAAAGCTTTTAAAGCGTTGGCAAGATAATTTCATTAATTTCATTTTGTCTGGAGCGACGGTGTTAGCCAACTTATGATAATTGCTCGAGGACGTAGAGAAAGATGTAAGGGCATGTGCGCCAGTGCTTTTTTTTTTTTTTTGGTAGGACAACATATCTCAGAAAGAGCTGCGTTAGCCGTTAACAAATATCTGTAAGGAACTTATTGCACTTAGTTTCTTCGATTTCTTTACAGAAACCAACCAGGCTGAACGGCGACTGCGCATTGACAATGTCCCTTCAGCACTTGCTGAAGTTAAGGAGAACGTGCACTGAGTGGCGCAGAAGAACTACCGATGTGTCTTAGAAAGCGCATAGGCGGTGTATGAACAGCAGAACGCTGCGCTTGCTTTATTGAGAACTGCAAAGAAAGCGACGTGTTATAAACCTGCCCGTCATGATACAAGTGTTGGCTGTGGTTGCTTGCTTAACGTAAATGAAGAAGAACCATGCGATGCAATCGCGCAGCAGTTCTCTTTGGCGTCTATTTCATCATCGCCAGGTTCATCGTTGCCGAAGTTCGTTGTCTCGTGGGACCACTCGGACGTGAACGGGCCTCGCCCACCTGCTTGTGGCCGTTCCTTGTTTTGCTCCGTGACTTCCAGCGGTGCGTGAGTGTGACGCCTGCACACGCGGTCGTTCGTTGCTCCAGGTTTCCTTCCTTGCGCAGATGTTGTGGACAACACCGTGACGAGACGCTGCTTGTAAGCAACGCTTGGCTGCCGGCATCGCTTCTTTCTTTTTTCTCGTTCCAGATCGCTACCTGTTCACTGCCCGACTCGGTCGCAGTCGCATAGCCACAGAACCTGCGTTGCTATATGCATGGTAGCGGCGTCAACGACCACACCAAACTAATAGTACTCTCGAACACTTCGTTGTTACATCTCACGCGATCGTGGGGTAGCCATCTCTAACCTTGACTCGCTGGCATGGTTGCCCCATCTCGTGGTCTCGCGATGTTGCGAGGGCCTTTCGTGACGTGCCTGGCGGCTTGCCTTTGTGCATCTGTGGGATGACGTGCCCACACGGGGTTTACTCGAGGAAGGTGCGAAAGGAGGAGTGATAGCAAATCAACAGTGTTTGGAAAGGGACGCCTTTGTAGATGTGCGTTGCGTGTCGCACGCGTGGAGACGTCGGCCACAATTTTCAAAGCGCTTTCATCTTGCGAATGCGCCTTTTGGTTTGGGAGGTTGTTGCAGGAGACCGTCCAGAAAATAGAACACGATGACACGTGTAGAATCGACCACGTTCTTCAAGCACTTTTGATGCTATAGTCACCGTTAAGAGTGGTTTGGAGTTTCCTTATGCGCCGTCCACAAGCATTCGTCGAGTTGATAAAGCATGAAAGATTTCAGAGCCTCCACTGGCGAGCCCGTTGGTCGTATTGCGTCAGGATATTCAGGCCTCTTCCATAGCGACACGAACCACAGTCTCGTAAGCAGAAAAGATTGAAGGGCTTCTCTGTCATCCTTGTAACAACGATATCTATTACCGGCTCTCCTTTGAATCTTTATAGCCTGACACAACCGACCGCCAGACATCGCTGAAAGTTTCAGTAAGGCGACAAAGCAAGTATCTGGGGTACAGCTCGGAGTGACTGTCTAGCAATGCGCAACAAGCACGAGTGTCCAGTAGAGGGAGCCATTCAGAAGACTGGATGTAATGGGATAGCAAACACACAGGGTTCGGGCACATTTTTCTCGTATGAGACAGATCTCCGAAGGCAGGCAGGCTCCATTTGGTCATTACAGCACGTCTGTCTGTGTCTGTCTGCCTTTAAGCATCGACATTTAGATCACGTCATGGTAGGAAACGGCACCTCTTTCTCTTGTTCAATGTAAAGTGTGTTGTCATAATACTTTCAGTGCCTATTTTTGTTGGTCCTTGATTGGCATAGGCTGTAGTGTTAACGTTCAAACACATGCTACGGCATACCCACAATTCCCAAGCGGGTATGAGCCACATGCGATCGTGTTATCGCTTAATTGTCACGCCTGTAAAAGTATATAATATCGGTGATGTCAAGATCTATAATTCATGCTCGTCATGCATGCATACACTACCATGCCAATTTCGGTGTTTACCAAGGGGATAGGACGACCAGGAGAGCACCGACACGTGGCTGGCTACCTAACTAGCTAGCTAGCTAGCTAGCTAGCGATAGATAGATAGATAGATAGATAGATAGATAGATAGATAGATAGATAGATAGATAGATAGATAGATAGATAGATAGATAGATAGATTACGGCCAAGGTTACTGAAGTTCGCCAAGAATTACTTCACCTTTAATAATTGCTATCTTTTTAACATCCGAAGAGAGTGCAGGCAGGTAGCTGCGGCTCAAGACAGTTATGTCGACCGCCATTGGTGTGCCTTAGCAATGAAAACAAAGCAATTTCTGGTTTAAATAGAAAAGCTAGACCTAGAAAGTTGCTTCTTGTGTACACGCGCAAAATGTAACCGTCTCTCCATTTAGTTTGTGTCAATAATACTGATACCGCGCGTAGTGCGCACTCTCGAGGAGCAACGCGCCGCGTCAATGCTCTGCCACGACACGCGTGCGGGCCTTGTGGCTCCAATAAGCAATTAATAAATGGCAAATTATTTCTGCGGAATCTGGCAAGGTGGAGTAAGGACTATGAAAGCGAAAGTTGCCATCCACCTGTTTCTAGCACAAAGCTAGGTGGAAATCCATACATATTTCTCAGAACTGAAAGCTTCAACGTTCAACGGGAAAGTCGTCCTCGTGCTGTTGCGGGGTTCGAACAAAGTACCAACGCCCGTCCGAGCCGGCAGCTCTCTTCCATTTGAGTTGACAAGAGGGCTAGAAATTCAAATCGCGAGAGCGAATTGATCGGCAGTGAGAATGGCAAATGTCAATTCTGCGGAATTCCGGAAAAAAAAAGAAAAAAACTAAGATCCTAGGAGCGTCATATTTTGACATATAACAGCTATATATCGACTCTGCATATATCTTCCCAGCGACGTATCTTTAGAAGTGAAGCCGACAATGATCGGATCGGTGCCAAGCTGGTCTTTGGAAACTGGCTTTCGCACTGCGTGTTGCAGTGAAGCCTGCTCATAATGGAAAGCATTTCGTCCACGCATGTCGCGCTGCTAAGAATGTGGGTGGGCTCGGCAAAGAAGCGTAGTTGAACGTGCACTTCGATGAACGCATCGCGGTCTTTGTCTTGCGGTAGACTGTGTGTGCACGGTGGTTTCGACGTCGATGCTCACTTTCAAAGCCTGCAACTTTGATACGAAACCGGCTTCGGCCATGTCACCTCTGTGCCGTGTGCTAAACAGCTTCGCTGCTTGCCCACTTTGAGACGGTAGAATGGCTTGCAATTTTCTTTACGTAAGTTCGCCGCTCTTGAAGGGCATGCTGCTTTTCGCACAAAGTATTTTTTTTTTGTCCTACATGAACGGACAACCGGACCGGACCCATGCAACTGCCAATTTGAGAGAAATTGAGGCCAATAATATTCGACATTCGTACAGATTTGTAGGGAATTTCGCTGTCCAAGCCACATACTTTCGCTGTTGTATATTCCTACAGTTTAACCTTTCATTCCGCGCAGGCCTCGTTGGATAAAGCGTATAATGGAGTATCAAAACTGACAAGGTGATTTGCCTCTGTCGGGGGTCTGTTTCGTCCAAACGTTAAAGCTCCAGCGACATTCTTTGTTCTTCGACTTCTCATTCGCATCGGGCCTCCGTATTCCCTGCAGTGAACTTCTCTTTTGCCTGTATCCCTCGTTATAAGGGCATGATCTCAGAGTGTACGCGTGCGCGGTGCTTCATTCGCTCGCTGGCACGACCACCTCAACGCCTATAAAGGCAGCCTCGTACATTTTGTCATGAGCATCCCGAACCCTTCCTCCCAGGCACTTTGTCCATACCTGCCTCCACCACCCCGCGTAGGCCGGTAGTCAGCCACCGATCGACATCTGTCGCTGGTGGCTGACAACAACGCCCTGAATTACTGTGTTCAAGGCGGCGCGCCGAATGATGACAGATCTCCAGCTCCTTCCTCTTCCTGTCCCCTAGTTTGAGACGACCAACCGCACGACGCGTGCGTGACTTTCCATCGCTTCTCGTTCGGCCACAAGCTGGCGCTTTTGTCGAAAAACGTGCTCTTCTTCGATTGCCGTACGGCGCTCCGCCTGCTGCTGCTACGGCATGAATGCGTAGTAAGGCTGATTCTCTGTACATGTATGTGCGTGTGTGTGTGTGTGTGGCCCATCCGAAGTGGGGCAGTCGTAGTTCGAGAACGTTCCCGCGGGGTGGCGCCCATCTCGTCGGCACTGATCGCGTAGGCGCGGCTAAGCCTAGAATTGTCCGCCCCCCTCCGCTTCCTTTCATATTGCCGGAGCATGCATTCTGTAATATATGCCATCTTGTCCTCGTCTGTAAGCACCTAGAAGCTACGTTATACCCCCTTCCTGCCTCACCACTCCGCAGGCCGGCAACCTGTAAGCAGACGTGCAGGAATTCGCATGTTTTTTATGCGTTTCACGTGTGGCCGACGGCGAAATAACACCTAGACTAAGTGAACCCTCTCGTAGAGACGGACACGGATCCAGAATGTCTTGGGGCAGATCGGCGTTAGTTCTTTGTTCACTGTTTCTTCGGGCGTTTTGTAGAAGTTGACGAGGCGTGAGAAGGTGAGGAGCGAGGGGTGTGTCTATCATTTGAGACGAGAGGCGGCAGTGAGTCGCGTCCGCGCGCTGTTGAAGATGCTCTTGAGGGGTAGCATTGCTCGGGAAAAGGTGGCTGGTTGCAGTGGCTGCGGCGGTCTGTTGTCTGTTCATCCGTGACCACTGGCAGGCTCTTTTTTGGTCGAAAAACGTCTACACTATTTTTTTTACTTTTTTTTGCGAGACGTAATACCGTGGTCTAAGGAATACTGCCATCTTGTGTGTGGCGGCGCTTACGGAAGTAGCGCTCAAATATGTTCGACAAAATCACCTAGTCAGTTGATCTGAAAGAAAAAAAAAGAGACATTTCAGCTTGGAAAAAGAAAACAAACTGACAAACAAAAACGCACGTGTACAACGGTGCCTGCGGGAGCCTAACTGTCATGTTTTTTTTTTTATTTCTTCGCCCGCACCGAAAACTACTTGAAGATTATTCAGGAGCAGTAAGCGTGCCTGTCGCTGTCCTGCATCTGCAAATTAGTCCAGGTTAATGAAAGTTAGTCTTCAAATTTGCTCATTTCCTGTCGTTACCACACGCGTAGTGTCTGCGACGTATTTCAGCTGCACCATTTCAATAAATTACACAGACAACGGGTAGAAGAGAACCTCAGGCGGAGATGGAGGCTTGAATCGATTAACAGATCGGCAAAAACGATTGAGAACCGGGAATGTCGCAGGAGCCAACGTTTCGACGAGTGGACTTGTCTTCGTCAGGACGGCGACCTGTCCAGGATATGTCGCAGGAGCCAACGTTTCGACAAGTGGGCTTGTCTTCATCAGGACGGCGACGTTTTCTGTTCTACATCGTTTTTGGCAGTCTCTTCATCGACGCAGACAACAGGGAACAGATAGCGATGGTCAATGATACGCGGGAACGTTTCAGTGGAGATGGAGGCTTGACCATAAATGTGGATGTTACCGTGACTACAGGGTAAATGTTTGTTTAGCAAGCGTAATAAAGATAATAACAACAATACGACTGCAAAGAAAAGACTAATCAGATAAAGTAGGTCAAAATAATTTACCGATATAACAACGCGAGTGTGCTTGTCTGGAAGTATTCTGCTTTTGCGTGTCGCGCTGTTGCTTTCTTGTATACATCACTAAAGGTGTTGTCACAATTTCTTAGCACCGACTACCGCTTTCAACTCGGTTTTTGCTCATCCCGGCCATGGTGGTCGCATTGTCGATGAAGGCGGAAATGTCTGAGGCCAATTGTCAGCGCACGATAAAGGACCTTAGATGGCGAAAATCGATCCAGAGTCCTCCAGTACGGTATTTCTCATAATCATATAGCAGTTATGACACTGCAAGCCATTTGAATTATCTTGGATGTTAACTTATTAACTTGTATATTAGCGTGATAGTATAACTTAACAAAGGGTCCCGCCACGGTGGTCTGTAGTGACTATGGCACTCGGCTGCGCACCCGAAGGTCGAGGGGTCGAATCCCGGCCGCGGCGGCTGCATTTCGACGGAGGCGAAATGTTGAGGTCCCGTGTGGTGTGCGATGTCAGTGCAAGTTTAGAGAGGCCCCAGGTGGTCGCAGTTTCCGGAGCCCCCCACTACGGCGTCTCGCATAGTCATAACGTGGTTTTGGGACGCAAAACGGCACAAATCGTCAACATTTCATTACGGCAGCATACATGTGCTTATACAGCCTGGCGTAAACAGCGAGGCAGCTGGTAAATATAGTGGGGAAAAATCGAGCACCTTCACGTACCTTGTATAAAAAATTCGTCAAATGTTATGTTAGGGGTGAAGGCTACAGTGTCAAATTTCCATGCGTAGGTTTAAATTTTACACAAAAACTTCAGGTATACGTCGAGGTAGCGAATTTTTCGTCTCGGTTTTACCCCGAGGGCTTGCGATTTATGCCGCGCTATAATATAGATAAGCTCTCCGCGTCTATACAGTGCGCGGATATTTGTGTCCTCTACCCATTTCTGAAATGTGGAGGTGCGTTTCTGGAATATTTACGAAATGAGAAGGTGCATTTTATCTAAATTCAGTAAAAAATAACAAAGAGAGGTTGGGGGGCGGAGTCCTGTTCGAGTCGCTATGCGAAGTGTGCCTGCAACAGTCGAGCAACATGTGGTACACATCTCTGCAAATGGGGCCTTGACTCCACGTTCTGGGATATCGTCAGAGTAGGGACGAAAGTGTTCTACCACTACTATACCATGTAGTTCCGAGTCGGAGTATAACTGTATAAAGGTGTAGATGCAGTGCGGATGCCACTGAGTTTGCCTTTTTCTGATGCTCGTGAGGTGTCCACCAAGCTCACAATTGCACGACATTGGAAAATAGAACTCCGTGCTGTGTGAAAGAAATGAATAAATAAAAAAAAACCAAACAGGAAGAACTCAACATCTGCAATTTGCTGATGGTTTGAAGAAAATGATGAGCTGAGAAACACGGCATAATCAGTATAAGAACGAAAACACTGCAGAAGAAATCACAATGCAGATGCGAGGTCGCGCTTGTGACTCACCGCTTGCAAAGTTTTCCAGCTTGTAATTTTTTTTAATTTCTGTTGGACTTCTCTATTATCGTATGGTCGTCCCATTACTTATCATTTGTACCATCAACATTACAAGCTAGGCACAGGACTAACCCGACACCGCGTGTCTATGAACTGTATTTGATTTGTGGGGTTTAACGTCCCAAAACCAGCTTTGATTATGAGAGACGCCGTAGTGGAGGTCTCCGGAAATTCCGACCACCTGGGATTCTTTAACGTGCACTGACATCGCACAGCACATGGGCTTCAACATTTCGCCTCCATCGAAATGCAGCCGCTGCGGCCGGGATTCGATCCCGCGACCTTCGGATCTACATCCGAGTGCCATAGCCACCGTGGCAGGGGCTATGAACTGTATTTCGATTTAATAAGATATAATATGATGCGAAAAATTATGTACGCGAGAACTCGAATAGAGTACCGGCGCCGTATTCGCGGTGTGTGCCTTATTTTATCGGGGATGAAAGGAACGAGGAGGCGCTTACGCGAATCGAAATAAAAATGGCGAAATAAAACGAAACGCGTGACGGAAGAATGCGGATGTTACGCCTAGCCAGAGGCAGTTATGTCCCTCCCGGAGATTACCCCGGTCGCTGGTCAAGAGCTGGCCGATTCCGGAACGCGTAATCCGCGGTCGCGGATCATTGGTTCTCCTTTGTGGTTCAAGGTGGGTCATTCAGAAGCCGGAGGCGAGACCCCGTATACGTACAGTGTCCATAGGTGTGTACACTCGATTCTCTAATGTACCTTTTTTTTTTTTTGGCGTGTGTACACGACGCCTCAAGTTTGACCCAGAGTAAGGATCCAACTGTAATATTTTTGTCCGCACTTCCTGGAAACTCGAAGCGAGAACGTTCGCTGCGTTCACGGTGCGTGCCCTTGCCTTATTTTGTCGGGGATGAATACAAGTAGAAGGGTGTTCACGTGAGCTGAAAATAGAGGCAGCTTGTATGCGCCCGCACAAGACGCGCTTCGCTCGAGCAGCTAGGAAAAGGAAACAAAATCAGCATTTTTTTTATCTTTCAAAGAAAAAAAAGCAACATTGTGGTGTTGTTCACGGAGGGGTGAAGTTCAAACCAAGGCTTATGGGGATAGCCCTGCAGTTTTGCTTTGCCCTTAGGTGAAGTGTGGAGGTGACTTGCTTGCGTTGAAACAGACAGACAAAGAACTTTATTGAGGTCCCGAAAAGCGCCGCTCATAGAGCAGCACCGCAGGCGGATCCCACATGGGACCTAGCCTCACCGCCGCATCGTGGGCTTCCTGGACAGCCCACAGTTGCGGGAGAAGCTCGAAACTCTTGATGGCAGAGCTACATCCCTCCTGGCTCGGAGGCCCCGCTACGGTGGTCTAGTGGCTATGGTACTCGGCTGCTGATCCGAGGGTCGCGGGAATGAATCCCGGCCGCGGCAGCTGCATTTCGATGGAGACGAAATGTTGAGGCCTGTGTGCTGTGCGATGTCAGTGCATGTTAAAGAACCGCGGGTGGTCAAAATTTCTGGAGCCCTCCACTACGGCGTCTCTCATTATCGCAGCTAGTTTTGGGACGTGAAGCCCCATAAATCAATCAATCAACTTGGCTCGGAGGAATGGAGCTCTTTAAAAAGAAAAAGGAAAAAAAAAGCGTAGTAAGTTACGCCAAGCCGCGCATAAGGCGCGTCGAAGCTGGTTGTTCCTCATGTCTATAGCAATCACGCGATAGCGTAGTCAACCAAAATTCAACCTTGATGAAACGCCAAGTCATTCGTGGCAATAACATCATACATCTGGCCCAGAACTTCCCAGAACCTCGTGACTGTCTTTCTTTCCTGCCGCTCTTTTTTTCTGCCGTATAATAGTGCGATGTCCTCACACACTTCAACCCAAGTTTTCTTGATTTCTTTTTTTAATTCTGCTTAAGTGCTCTTTTTTTTCTTCTTATTCGTGGCGTTGTGTTTTATATAAAGGGGCTGCAAAGATATCATTGCGACTGGTGGCACGCGGCTTGTTATTTCGACATTTATTCTTCGCCTATTATTGCGTTTAAGACTGTAGTTAGCTTTAATTTAAAAAAATCGCCGAATACATGGGAAATCGACAGCCACGTACATTCCCAAAGGTACCGTGTTATTCCCTGTAAATCTTTGTTAATGCACTGTGTAATATTTTGCAATTCAGCGTAATTCGTCAACATGACCTACACCACTACTATAGGGGAACCGCGAAGATAGATATCTTGTATAACGAAGGACGTTGTCTGAGAGACACACAGGTTCGAAGGCAAGTGAATACCCGGAGTGATGACAGTTTGTCGAGCAGGAGGGAACGTCGCAGAAGACCAACTTTCGACGAAGAGAAAGCTTGTCTTCCTCCGGGCAGCGACCTGTACGGCTGTGCTAACAAAGACAACTCATCTTGTCGAAACGTTGGCTCCGATTACTCCTCGTGTTTGACGCTTTCCTAATTACGACAAAAGATGCCGTCATCTTGTACCAGGCAAGGGAACTCCAAAGTTACCTGTTGGTTGAGCGATTCACTATGTCATTCACCGCGTGCAAGCCGGCGGCTTTTCAACTGTACAGTACGAGGTGCCCCCCCCCCCCTCCGACTACACACACGCACACACACGCAGATGTACATCGTGCGTAAAAGTAAAACAAAAATTTCGTTCGCAGGTTCATTTTCCCAATTGTTCGAAACAAGGGGCTCTCAGCGATGAAAGCGTCTCTTTAATTTGCTGTCTTCCTTTGTCCGGTGCCTTCTGTCCGTTCTTTTTCATCGGCATGCGCTGATCCGTGACGGACGGGCATTCGTCTCAAGTCGAACGCAGCCGAACGTTGCTGAGCCGGCTGCTTCCGAAGCGGCCCCCGCACCTCCAGCGGTTGTTTACACTGCGCGATTATTGCGTAATTGCCTCGGTTCCGGTTTCTCTCCATTTTTAAACCCTGCGCGCGCCACTTGCGTCAAGCAGTCTCTCGACGCAGCTCGATTCGAAGACGTTCCCGGAATAGGATTCCCTTTCCAGGATGTTTGAAGATCGATGGGTGCTATAGTTGCTTCTGTGAAGTTACAGCCGTCTGCGCGTTGCCGGAGCTTGCGTCAGGGCTGAACGTGCTGGAGCTGCAAAACAGTATGCCTGCTCCGTGGGGCTCGAGTCGATTTGGCTTTTGACGAATGTTCGGTTCCGCGGATATGTCGAAGACGGCTGACGGTATTTTTGTCAGACGGTTAAGCGGTATTCTTGAATTCTGAATGCCTTGCTGCGCTGTCCTGACAGCGCACACACACACACACACACACACACACACACACACACACACACACACACACACACACACACGGTGTGTTCTGTAACCCCAGGTGGTCTGAAACCCTCCACTGCGGCATACCTCATAGTCAAACCACGGTTTTAGCACATACAATCTCAGTAATTATTATTTTTATTATTACGTACGACGATCCAAGAGGACGGGGAGGGGGGCGGGATGTTACGGGGTTGTTGGAGGTGTGTGTTAAAATCCCTGAGTGTTGGTCACGAACAAGAAATATGGTCCAAATTCGCCTTGATCGCCTTTGAAATTTCCCGTGACTCCGGTGTGACGATGAATGTACTTTATGCGAAGGATGCAGATGCTTATAATTTCTTTCATGGATTTTGCATCTATTTGCTCTATAAAAATTCAACTCTGTTCGATTCGCGACTGATTAATAGGAGTTTAATAAGTTCGAGCGCAAATTTGTGAGCTCGTTTATGTCCGTAGTTTTCGCTATGTTGCGCGCCATGTGAAAAGCTAGGAGTGGCGGGTGCTATCTAGAAGCGATAAGGTCTTCTAAACATCATGAGCATAAATACACGTGAAAAAAAAAATGATTAGAGGTGGTAAGTACCTGCTGCACCCCACTACGGCAAGCCTTCTAATTATATCGTCGTATCGCTGCGGTGTTCGCGCATTTTCCTTTTTCGACACTGGTTATAACACTAACCTGAGCTAGTCCTGCGCATATGCGCTAGCTTGTCGTGCATCGTATCACATGTTCTCCTAGATTTGACAAGGATCTTCAGTTGTCCTCGCATCAGCTTCCCGCCAGATAAGAGCGGTATCTCGCATTTCGTTTCAGAGGAAAGGAATTCTTCGCCAGCCGGCAACGCCCACAGCAATGCGTGTGAATTTGCCGCTCGCATCGTGTGCACTGCTCGGAGAAGCACCACAAACAAGGTATGTGGCGCTGCATGTTTTTGTTTTGTGTAGTTTCCATACTTCCTTCCTTAGAGAAGGGGAAAGGGGGGGGGGTCCCATCCGGGCCTCTCTTAGATCCAAAGAACCTCTAAATGCGTAGACACAGCGGGCAGGGGGAGGCTCAGACAGTTATAAACGCGTCGCTTTTCTTTTAAGAAATTTCGTATTTTCTCCAAGAAGAAGAACGCAGTTGCAGAGAAGGTGCGGGAGATAAACGCTTTAAATCATCGCTGCTGTCGTCGTTGCGGAGTTCGTCGAGGTCGCCCTTTTCTTTTTTTCTCACAAACTCGCCGGTCGCTCTCTTTCGTTCGTCGTGGAACACAGAGTGAAACACGACTCGCCTTCGAGAAGAAGAAAAAATCAAATATATACACGAGACGAAAGTCGGCGCAGTGCCGTTGCGTGTGCGCTGCAGTAAAACTGCGCACTACGCATCCGGGGCTGCCACGATGCATGGACGTCTTCGGGGACACTTGAGCAGTTGATGTGCGCGCCTCTGCCATGTGTGTGCGCGTGCATGTGCGTGTGTGTGTGGTTCTGACCTGTACGGTCGACCTCTTCAACATTTCTTACCCGCCGCCGCCGCCGCCACCGGGAAAACAAAATCCCGTGTTCTCGTGAGACCGGAAGTCTCGAAGGAGGCATGGCGGCGGTGGTGGGTCCCCGCGTATTCTTTACGCACGCTTCAGCAGTCATCGCCGCGTCTCAGAGCTCCCTGTTGACAGCAGTCGCAGGCCCACATGTTGATGCGCGCATTCTTGCGTGGGAGTGGCGGACAAGGAGGGGACGCGGCGGCCATTCGGGGAGCCCGCTGGCGCGAGTATATCGGCTGTGCTTGCAGTCCTGGGAAAGCCGCTGCAAAGAAAGCGAGAGAGAAAGAAAGAGGCAGCGCTGCTAAATTTCTGTGAGCGCGTGTCTAACTTCTGTGAGCGAGTAAATTATATTACGGCCCCGCGGTATCGAATCAGTACATCAAGAACTGTACGCTTCGACGGCAAACTAACTAACTAACTAACTAACTAACTAACTAACTAACTAACTAACTAACTAACTAACTAACTAACTGACTGACTGACTCAGTGATTTGGGGGCTTTAACGTCGCAAAACCAGCTCTGATTATGAGAGACGCCGTAGGGGACGTCTCCAGAAATTTCGACCACATGGGGGTTCTTTAACGTGCACCGACATCGCACAACACACGGGCCTCAATATTTCGCCTCCATCGAAATGCAGCCGCCGCGGCCGGGATTCGATCACGCAGCCTTCGGATAAGCAGCCGAGTACCATAACCACTAGACCACCGTGGCGGCCTGACTGGTTAACTAACTAAATGAAGGAACTGAAGTGCCATTACCCTCTGGCAAACTGGGGGCAAGCGAAGCTTGCCGTGTTCTTGCCTTTTTCGTTCTTTCCTTCCTTACTCTTTTGCTTGCTGTCTTCCTTGCCTTCTCTTTCTTTCTTTCTTTCTTTCTTTCTTTCTTTCTTTCTTTCTTTCTTTCTTTCTTTCTTTCTTTCTTTCTTTCTTTCTTTCTTTCTTTCTTTCTTCTCTTTGCCGACCGTGCACTGGAGAGCGCGCTCACGCGTTACGGGCGTCTACTTCTTATTGCATACGAAACCGTGCACGACGAACCGAGAGTGGCTGTATCGGTTAGCGTGGTTGTCTCGCATACGCTAGGTATCGGTTCGAATCCGCAGCTCGACGAGCAGTTCTTATTTGCTATTTTCGACTATAGCAGTTCTTATCTTAATACCCGAAGCGAAAGACAAGGAACACGGCTATCGGCGGGAAGCGTCGTCATGCGACAGGAGGAGACGGTCACCCACAAGGCCAGACCCCAAAGCGCCACGCAATTAAAATGGGGCAGGGAGAAATGGGCTGGCGATGTCATCCCGGCTTTACTCCTCGCATGTTGCCGCAACTCTGTTACAGTGGTTTCGGCCCTCAGCCACAGCAGCGGGAGGTCGCTGGTCCTAATTCGTACGCCGGACACTTACCTGTTAACATAAGGGCAAGGCATACTCCATGCGGCCCGGAGCTGCATATTATACTTTCCGTATTATACTTCTCGCACTGTATAGTGCGGGGTTTATGCAGCTCCTGGAAAGTATAATTTAATCTGTAATTGTCGTTCTTGCCGCTTAGTTTCAAACATCTGGCGCGCTGATTTGTACCGTTGATCCTTTCCTGTGCTTGCTGAGTTTATTTCGCTGGATTCTGCATAAGGGGCTGTCCAGCCCTGATTAAAGAACTTTGTCTGTTTGCAGGAATAATTGTCGCAGTATTCTAGCACCCTCTTTCAATATGAACTCGAACGCCTCTGCGAGTCTACGTCAAGATAGCCTAAATTGCGAAGTATTCCTCGCGTCTCTGCTGCACCGGTTGTGCGCGTTTCGCGGTATTTATTCCCCGTAGAAGGTAGTGCTTACAAAGGTCGTACAAATGCACAATAAACTCGTTTTGCTGTAAACATGCTGTGTGACGATTTGGAAGTGTTCGTTAGTCATTCTGAGTTGTATAGCTGTGGCGTGCTGCTCATGGTGTATCCTTGCTAACATGCTTTCTTCATCGTAATTGCGAAATAAGAATTGCGAAAAAAGCGCTAGAGACGAGTACACAATTGAGAAGCACTTAATGGTAACTGGCCGTTTACTGAATAACAGAAATAAAAAAAGGTTGTGTGCAATAAAGTTTAGGTGATTAAGAAACCAAAACTATCACATACCAACTCCCCCAACAATCTTGTCTCCCACCACTGAACCCTGACCTCCCAAGGGTCACCACAATTTGGATACGCCCTTTATGACTTTCGAGTCACTCGCCTTAGCCCGCAAACGAAAGGTGTGTCTTTTATACATCGGCGCGGGAGGCTTCTCGGGTCGCCTCTAATGGTTCTTCGAGAAACATTCGTCCTCCTCCGGCGCGACGTTGACCAAATAAACGATCTCTGTCGGCATGGCGCAATACTAATGTTCACAAAATTGACCACGTGCGGGCTGAGAACTTTATCTCGTACCGTCTGGCTGTATGGCTTTTTGTAAGCGTCCGAGAGCCATCAGTGAATCATGTTTGCTTTTCACGTGAACCTTTCGAAGCTGTCGCCTCGAAGAGACGGGTGAACCGCGGTGCACATGAGTGCCATGCGCAGCGTAAGTGAAGCACCTGAGAGTTGATAGGATAAAAGGTCAGTCTTAATTATGCAGCACTTCATTAATTAATTTCGACCACTTTGTGTTTCCTAAAAGTCAGATCAATCTTTACCTGGGTGTCTGCGGGGCACTATTATGTCTGTTTATTCCTTCTGTTCCATCTTTAAATGGTGCGTAAATAGCGTTAACACGATGTGTGAGGAACTGGTCCAGACTTTCACCCTCCTATGTACTGGTGACAGTGACACGACGTTTGGCAGCCGCCGTACTATAACACGTTTTCTATGTCAGTGATGCTTCGCTTCTGTGCCGATTGTGGTTGGGAGCGGCCTTTACGAACGCTTACTCTGCGCTGATTGGAATGGCTGATAGTCCTGCGTGTGTTGGCTGCGGATGCGCAGAGACCATAGATCACTTGTTGTGCCACTGCCCACAATTTGAGGAACATCGACTGCCTATGACCGAGTCGTTCACAAAGCTCGACGATCGTCCATTTAGTGAACAGACAATCTTGGAATACCGACCAACGGCTCAGAAGGCAATGAAAGCGCTTTTGGGCTTTCTAAAAGTATCTGGCCTTACGGAGCGCCTATGATATTGTATAGGACTGCCCTGTAGGCATTCCCCCTCTCTCCTTCTCTTTACTTTTATTCCCCTTTTCCCATCCCCCAGTGTAGGGTAGCAAACCGGACTCCTGACTGGTTAACATCCCTGCCTTCCCTTCCTTATTTCTCTCTCTCTTTCTTTCTCTCTCTATGTCAATGGACGTTTTAAAGAACACCAGGTGGTCGGAATTTCCGGAGCCCTCCACTACGGCGTTTGGTGGTAGTGGCAAGCTGTAAACACGACGAAATTCACAATATTTGTTTTGTTGCTCTCTGTCATGCTGAGGTCACTTTTTCGCTAATATTTATGTTCGTCTTATTCATAGGTAGCACCGCAGAGAAACGAAGTTGCCTACGATCGAAACCAGGGGAGTAGGTACAGTTTCATTTCGGGGGTGAAGTAGCTTAAAAAAAAGAGGGGGGGGGGGGGGGGGGGTCGTGTAGTCACGGCCGGACTCGACTCTCCTCTCCTGCGGAGGAGAGGACAGTCGAGTCGGGCCGTGGTGTAGTGAACCTTCTTTATGCAAGTGCGTATAATGGGCGTTTTTATGTGTGCGTGTATGTGCCAGCGTACAAACTGCTCGCGAATACAATTCTTGTTCCGGCGCTTGCTCTGTCTGGATTGTGGTGTGCAGTAATAAATAAATAAATAAATAAATAAATAAATAAATAAACTTGAAAATGTGGCCGAATATAAATCGACGCGAGGTCGCCGGGCTTAAGAAGAAATGCGAAAAGAACAAAATCGTCGCCGCCACGCCGTGCGGTCGAGTGCCGCACCGCAACTACGGTGGCTGCGTATACAGTACGCGACGTCGGTTCTGCGTTCCCACGCCCCCGCGCCCGGCGAGGTCTCTCTCGGTGCCCTGTGTACGGCGGCGGCGGCGGAGTAATCGGCCACCTCTGCGATGCACGACGACCCTTCTCACCCACCACAGAACACCCCCCCCCCCTCTCCCTGCATTTTCATTACAAATTTTCAGTGACCCGACCTCTCACCGCGGGTCATCTCCGGCGCGTTTATTACAGCGCTCTCGGACTGTATCGTGGCCGATGAAGCGAATAAAGGACGCATAATAAAGCGACCTGTCGGGTTCGCGATGCGGCTTCGTTTTGCTCTTTGACCATTTGCCTCGTAGGGTCTACAGAGTTGATAATGGCCGGCTTCTATAGGATGGACCTTTCTTGGACGTTAAGTGACGAGCTAATGCTCCCGAATAAGGAATGAAGAAAGATGGCAATAAACATATAAATAGATGCTTAAGAGAGCAAGAAAACGTACGAACAAGGAGGTAAACAAGTTAAACTCCTCTTGGCAGGACTGATCGCGGGTGATCGAGCGTCCTCCTCCAATGCATCCAATGCAGCATGTGCCGGGTTCGGTTCCCTTTGCCGGTGGGTTAGTGCTCACACGCAAAGCGTGCGCACACACACACACACACACACACACACACACACACACACACACACACACACACACACACACACACACACACACACACACACACACACACACACACACACACACACACACACACACACACTAATGCGACACTATGACGAGGGACACCAATCAATTAGCTGAAGCTGTTGGCATAGGTCAGGGAACGCAAGCAAACGAGAGAAAACGGACAGGATGAGTCACAGAAACAAGAATAAGATACAGGCGAAGCACACAGGTAAGGAAGGCCACACGGCGGACGTCGTAAACCACCTTGACTGGGACGTCGTGTTAAACAATTACCATTCGCCGTCGCCTCCACTCCCCGAAGAAGCAACTAGTCTATACATAGAACCAAGGATGAACATCTTTGCACAACGAAAGGAAAGGACTCACTCAAGAAAGAACGAACGACGAAAGCGCGACTTGTTTCTCGATGGTTTTGAGAAACCACGATATCTCAGTTTTCGTAGATCATACATAGTTGCCCGACTCTCCCGTGGCCGCCTTTCCTCGCACGCCACACACATGGAAAGAGGCAGGCAATGCGCATCAAGAAATGTGACCCTGTAAGGCCAGCACTCCGCGAAACCGTGAGATATGAAGCGGCCTACAAAACAATCAAACGAAGCCAGGGGGGCTGTAAAGATGGGTCTAAAGGGCGGCGTGTAGAGAAAGAAGGACATGGTTAGGTCGAGCTCATTGCAGCTTAATTTGCTCGCCGCTGACCACCCGCGAGCAGAGGGCAAAATATTCGCAGTGCCGTGCTTGTCCGCTTTGCGCGAGGAGCTCTCACGCGCTCGGGCAACGACGACAACGACGTAATCGTTGCCACGCCGCTGCTTTTCGCGTGCCTTGCCTGTGGATACAAGCACGCGCGCGTGCGCCGCGAAAGCGGCACGGCATCATGCACGGATTCCCTTCACTCGACCAGTGGGCAGTCGTGGGACTGCGGGGCCACCACGATCAGATGGCGGTGCTAAAAGCACGTCACGAACGACCGTTTTTGGGGGGAGCGCATTGATTGCTCCGTGCACGCCCTCTTTTCGCTGAAAGGTCGCCCCCGTTGAACGGGGAATGTGGTCCCGGTTGTACGTTATCGGTATACTATAGAGCTTCTTATACTGGTGTCACACGGGCGCTTCGAAGGCCTCCGAACCGACAGTCCATCGACTCAAAAGTCATGTTTGAGCTGCTGTTTCGATGGCCGTCGAACGGATAGTCTATCGATTCGAAGGCCATCGAAACCTCCCGTGCAGCAGCTCAAACATGACTTATGAGTCGATGGACTGTCGGCTCGAAGGCCTTCGAAGCGCCAGTGTGACAGGTGGCACCAGTATTAGACGATAGTGTGCGGATATGTCGGTTGTACCTTGCGACGATATGAAAGGAAGTCTGGTTGATCCCTCGGTCATATAGGAGTCTACACGAAGGTGAAAGCTGTCTTCGCGGAGCTGACGACTACGTAAGCGGCGACCTGGCGAATCGGAGAGTGGGAGGTGGGTTGGGTACTGTCGACGTGTGAACTGCGTGCATGACATCAGCGTGACATCAGCATGACATCAGACGTTAGCGGCACCTAATATCCTTTGGAAATACTAATATTCGCTTTATCCTAAAAGCCCAAAGATCGACACAACTCTTATGTATTTCACACTGTTTTCTTGTGTTCTATATGTATTATATTAAGTCTAATCACTTGTGTTTGTACATTTTTGTAGCGCATGGTCTTCCATATCCACTATTAGAATTACATGTGCACACGCGTGTACCAGCTCTTCCTATACATGAACATCCGCACGGAACTCTGAACCATGCCCTAACGAACTGTATAGTGTCTCTTCTAGTGTTTCTGGTGTGTATATCTTGTGAGAATTTTCCTTTTCATTGAGTTTTCATTTATTTTTCAACTTTTATTTAAATTGCTATGCTAGGACTAGACGGTGCCGTACTAAAGCCAACCTCTCATGTTCACCATTTCAATAAAAAAAAAAGTGGCAGCTCGACACTGCACATGCGTTCCCGACACATGTGCACACACGCCAGATTTCTCAAACGACTCACGTTTCCTCGGAGTCACTGCACTTCACGCGCCAGAGCCCTGCTAACACCTTCCATAAACCAGGAGCGTCCGCAAACAGTGAGATCTTGCAAGGGAAACCGCACTGTTTGTCCGCGAATCGTTTTGTGATCGCGCAGTCCGCTGCAGCGAAAGGTGCATCACTTGCTTCTCGACGGTCGTCTTTGTATTCCTCGAGCAGATGGCGTCGCAGCACAACTGGCTACCAACTGGCTACCACAACTGGCTACGCGTTCAGGAATCGCAAGTAAAGATTGAAAAAAGAATTTCAGGTTTAGCTGATCGTATAGACAACCTAGAACAGAAATTGAATGACCTTAGCAGTTTGTCTACCGACGTTTAAAATATGAAGGTGTCAACATCAAAACTTGAAAAGCAGGTATCAACGCATATTGACAAAGTAGATGACCTTGAGAATAGAAGCCGCAGAAATAACTTAATCATTTACGGGTTAGAGGAGCCCCCTGACGAAAAATATGAGGACCTGAAAGCAAAAGTAGTGGAAGATATTTTTCAGCAGAAGTTAGAAATAACGGTAACGGGCATTGAAAGATGTCGCAGGTTTGGCAAAAAAACAAAGGACGGACCACGCCCTGTGATCATAAAATTTCTTGACCACCGGGAAAAAGCTAACGTTTTGTCGAGTGCATTTAAATTAAAGGGAAGCACATTGTCCCTGTCTGAAGACTTTTCCAAACGAATTCGAGAAATACGGAAGCAATTGTGGAAAAGTTCAGAGGAAGAAAGGCTGCGTGGCTGTAAGACAAAACTAGTTTATGATAAGCTTAAGGTCGACGATGTCTTGTTTGCATGGGACGAAGGAAAGGGGTCACGATATCGGCTGAAGAAAAAATCGGATTGACACAAAAATAAGTACTACGGCGCACTAAAAATACTAAATGTAAATTGTAGGAGCGTTCTTAATAAGACCACTGAATTAGAGGCATTAATACTTTCTCATAATCCTGCTATTGCTGTCTTGACGGAAACGTGGCTAAGTGACTCGGTTTTTGATAGTGAATTTGTTCCGTCCTGCTACAGCGCATACAGAAATGATCGGGCTAGTAAAGGCGGCGGCGTTTGTGTACTTTTCAAAGAAAACCTTAAAATATGTAGAATGGCAGATATGCCAGGAGTAGAAGGTATCTTTTGTAAGGCTTATCACAACGATGTCCGTTACATTATAGGAGGTGTTTATAGGTCCCCAAACGCTCCTGTTGACGTACTGAATGAATTGAAAAATTATTTGAAACTGAATATTAAGCATGATGACCGGATTATAATGACAGGTGATTATAATTTACCTAATATAGATTGGAAAAAATTTGCCTTGAAGCAGTGCGACCCTTCGGGTGAAGCTATGCTTGATATTTGCTACAGTTTTGACCTCCTTCAGTTAGTTGAAGGCTACACAAGAATTCAAGGGACCGCTCAGTCAACCCGAGACCTTTTCTTCGTTAACCAGGCAATTACATCTAAAGCAGCGACTGAGATACATCCTGGAATTTCAGATCATCATGCAGTGCTATTTACTCTAAATGACACAATCTTAGATAAGACATTACCCTGTTTATCTTTCCCTAATTTCGATCGTGCAGATGATACTGCTATTATAGATCTCCTTTCATTCAACTTTGATAACTTTGCGAGTAATGAAACTGATATACATAATTTATGGAACTGGTTTAAGGACATTGTCAAAGAATGCATTGAATCATTTGTGCCTCTGGTAATTAAAAAATCGAAGCGAAAAAATCCATGGATTTCTCGGATAACACTGAGGTTAAGAAGGCAAATAAAGCGACTAAAGAAAAAACGTAGTCTAAATGTAGCATATTCAGAACAAATTGCCAAGCTTTCAGTAAAACTGAAAAATCAAATTCAAACAGATAAGCAGCGTTATTTTGGGGAATCCTTGCCGAATTACTTGACCTCGTGTCCCGAGAAATTTTGGAGGAGCATTTCGCCCGCGTCGAAAGAGTGTGACCTCTTTAATGTCGGTGGTATTCTCACGCACAATAATGTTCGAATTTCAAATGCTTTCAACGATCACTTCAAACCGGTTTTTTCTTGTGAGCAACTCCGTATTACCGATCTTTGAAACTGTTTCGCCGCGAATGCCCGATATTGTTGTTAGTGAACAGGGCATAATGAACATGCTTGTGAACCTTAATATCAGAAAGTCCTCTGGACCAGACAATATCCCTAATGCGTTCTTAAAGAGATACGCTGAATGGATGTCGAAATACCTCTATGTTCTTTTTACAAAATCGCTGCGTGAGGGCCAGGTTCCAGACGATTGGAAAACAGCTAGAGTCAAGCCTATCCATAAATCAGGCAACAAGCAGAGTGTCAAAAATTATCGCCCCGTATCGTTAACTTCAACCGTTTGTAAGCTTCTGGAACACATTATCCACAATAACATTTCATATTTTCTGGACGAACATAATATCTTAAACCAACATCAGCATGGATTCAGGAAGGGATTTTCAACAACGACACAATTGGTATCAACAATACACGACTTCGCTACTTCAATTAATAATGGAAAACAAACAGATGCAATTTTTATGGATTTTGCCAAAGCTTTTGACAAGGTTTCGCACAATAAATTAGTCTACAAATTAGAAAAAATTCTCGGGAATGATCAACTTATTAAATGGATATCGGCCTACTTAAAAAACAGAGAACAATTTGTAGTTTTTAACAATCATTCCTCTCACAGGGTTTCCGTTGACTCTGGCGTCCCCCAAGGGTCCGTTCTGGGTCCCCTTCTATTTATTTTATATATTAACGACATAGTAAATGGTATCCCTGTAAATATTAGGCTCTACGCGGACGACTGCGTTATTTACTCTGAAATAGAATCCTCAAAGGACCAAGTTTTGTTAAACGAGTCGTTTAACAAGGTTGTTTCCTGGTGCGAGGCTTGGCAAATGTCAATCAATTTTGAAAAAACAGTGTACATGTCCATTTCTCATAAGAAAAACAAATTAAATTTTCAATACTTTGCAAACAATGCCATTCTTTCAGAGGTTCAATCCTACAAGTATCTTGGGTTATGGATAACAAACGATCTTAACTGGACAAAACACATTGACAAAGTAACTTCCAAGGCTAATCAGAAACTGTTCTTTTTACGAAGGACTTTGAAACTCTCCCCTCCATCTGTCCGGGTTCTTGCTTACAAATCGATAGTCCTCCCCATACTTGATTATGCTGCAGTGATCTGGGATCCATTTACTCAAATCAATATTCATAAGGTCGAAAAAATACAAAGAAGAGCCGTTCGCTTCATATATAACAGTTACGGACGAACCTCGGTGAATGAACTGTTAGCCAGAGCTAACTTACCTCCACTTTCAGAAAGAAACCGCATATCCCGATTAAAATATTTATATCAAATAATTAATGGGCATTACAAGATAGATATTGGAAAAATTATTTCATTTTCTTCAGGTTACGCCGCTAGACAACGCCATGATCGTACAATAACTCCCTTCCGTACCCGCAATAACTGCTTTAAATATTCTTTTTTCCCCAGAACTGTGCAGGATTGGAATAGTTTAAATAATCATCAAGTCACAACACAATCTTTAACATCCTTTGCCGCTAGTCTGGAAAACAGAGAAAATAATTTTACTTGTGTGACAGCTTTGTTTTCTTTTCTTAAAATGAGAGTGATGTGCCATCGGTAATATTTTGTTACGTTTGTTTACATTGTAAAACGCAAGTGATAGTTATTTGTTTCCTTTGTGTTATATGGCTGCCTACTATGTGAAATGTGATAGGCTGTTCCATCTGTTTGCCTGGTGTTATATGCCGATATATATGTTTTTTTGTACCCACCTGCTGCTATTTATTGGTACTGCAATCCCTCCAGGGGATTGCAGTACCAATAAATAAATAAATAAATAATAATAAATAAATAAATAAATAAATAAATACACACCACACAAAACAAATTATGTGCCTTGGTTGTACATTGCCCAAGCAACGCGCCGGCAGAACGCCGAAACCTCTGCAGCGAGAGTCGCTGAGACTAGCGAAGCACTAACTGGCGGCGCCCATTAGCACGCCGCGGTGGTGTAGTGGTTACGGTACTCGGCTGCCACCCAAAATACGCGGGTTCGATCCCGGCCGCGGCGGTCGCATTTTCGATGGAGGCGAAAATGCCAGAGGCCCGTGTACTGTGGGTGGTCTAAATTTCCGGAGCCCTCCACTACGGCCTTTCTCTCCTCTCTATCTCTTTCACTCCCTTTTCCTCACCCCCACGGACGCTTAGCCGTGCTCCCTACATGGGCTGCAGAAATTAGCGTCCTTTCCTAACCGAACCACAATCATCATCATCAATCATCATTAGCACTACAGCCTATACGGCTTCGCTTCATTGTTTCCAGATGACGGTACCACCGCTGGTAACCAAGAGTGCAATGAAATGGAGGCGATGTTAAGAGAAACTTGCTTGCTAAACACCTTTGCTTTAACCGGATATCAATTAGATGCAAAATGTAAAGCGGTGTAATGAAGACATAGGGCCTGTTGTTCAATGTGTCAGTAGTGTGATCAATAAAGAAAGAAAAAGTGCCGGTGGTGTTACCAGTAAATCTTCCAGCTCTTATCGTCGCATCCAGGGTGGCTGTGGGTTCGAATTATAGCGTGTGGTACTTTTTCATTGTCAGACGTCAATATTTTCGGACATCCACTTCCGTGACGGAAGTACATCATTGGTTTCTTGGCGGGCCCCGTCATAAAGCACTTTCGCGTTAAGAAAAAAAAAAGAAAAGTCGGAGGACACTAAGCTTTTCCTTTAAAAGTGGAACGCTATAGCTCCGTTGGGCTCCGATCGCATCGCCTTCTTACAGAATATTCGTTAAAACTAGCGCCTTCTCTATAGAATGCTGGAATTGCTTCAGCTTCCTCGTAACAGAATTACGTTTTCTCTCACATTCACATTAAAATACTAGATATCATGCGTATAGGATTTAGATAGGTCGTAGTTTACATTCTTTTTCTGCAGGAGTTCACTTTGATAAATTCAATCTCTTCCATTAAAGTACCATTAAAGTACTTATGCCACTGCGGAGGGCTTGCCTAGTCGGGTTCGCGCTTCTGCAAACGACGGTTGTTCGAAATAATTCATTCCGCCGTGGATGCCAACGCCAGGTTTCCTGCGACACGAGTTTCTAAGTTCAGAGCGTTAAATAGTGATCTATTTGATATATAATTTATTAATTGCTTATTCAAGACAAGTGTACAAAAAGTGTTTTGGAAGACACGACTAAAGGCTGTGGAAACGCCTGACTTGGTCGTGTCACCCTGGCAGCAAAAGCAGTTCTACAGTGCACTATAACTAAAAGAGAAAATTGACCGCGTATGTGCGTGCTTCGGTGCAAATGTCGTCGAAAGACGATAGTCTTCTGCCGGCCATACTACGCTGCGTGGGATATGGACGCCATCTGGCAGCGCCGTCGGGAAACATGGCCTTGTGCAGAATCCCTGCGCAACTGCCAGGTGGCAGCACCAAATCGTCGGTAGAGGCCTTTTTCGTGCATAGCGTTACGTTTTTAGCGCAGCCTAACAAACACTAGGGTCTTTAGAATTACGTATCTATGTAATTTTCTAGTAAAGGAACAACCTACCTAATAAAAACGAATTGATGTTTCGCCACAGATATGCGTAATATTTGCTTTTTGATCGACAATGCTCACAAGTATGAACGCAGCTACCAGTTCAAGATGGCTGGGCGTTAGGAAAGTGCGCAAACTTTGGCCGGGTGGCTGAATCGTGTTTATTTATTTATGCAATTTATTAAATTCATGCTTTGAATCTGTTATCCTTCGGGACAGCTGCACCGAGCTCTCCGATAGTCAGAGTACGGTGTACTCTGAATCGTTTTCCCATTTGTTCTAAACGCAGGCACCTACATTGGGTATTGTGTGAGGGGGGGGGGGCGGATTACATTAGGAGAGGTAACAATAACAGGAGCATGAGAACTTCGTTATATGATGCTTGTAGGCTGTTAGTACGGAATGTAACTGAAAAAAAACAACAAAAGAACAAAAGAAAAACAAAAAGGCGCCCTTATACATTTGTGAAATAACACATCATTAAGAAAAGATGGCTGTTACGTCGGCCCCAAAATCGGTTGCATTTCGAGTGTTTACGATGTGCTCCGGAAGACCATCCCAGTGAATTTTGACCATTTGCGGAAAAGCGAGCGCCACCTGTCATGTAAACTGGAAAACATCGCTGGCGCGTTCGGTTGGAAAACAGATTCTCGAACTGCCGTTTTCAAGGCAGCACTCAGCAGTGGACGTGCGCCTGTTTTGTTGCTTTAATTTCTTTTTCTTTTGCCGGAGAAGTTTGGCTGCGTTGAACAAACATGACAGAGGAAGACAACACCCCATTTCATGCCGGCCACGGTGCTCTGGTAGCTATAGTACTCGGCTACAGATCAGCGGGTCGCGGCATCGAATCCCGGCCACGGCTGCAGCATTTCGATGGAGGCGATATGTTGAGCCCCGCGTACTATGCGATGAGAGCACGTTAAAGAACCCCAGGTGGTTAAAGAACCCTTCCACTACGGCGTCTCTCATAATTATATCATGGTTTTTGGACGTAAAATCCCAGAAAGCAGTCAAACCCCGTTTCCGTTTCTAGAAAAGGGGCGGAGCGAGGATTTTTCGCGTTGTAGCGTGAACAACGACCATATGTGGCGATATCTGCACTCCGCTACTTCGACCCTTCGACAGGCTCATCGGGGCTGGTCATTCAAGGAAGAAGGTTATCTGAGACACTTTAAGTTTAATCTTGAAACCGCTGACCATGAACGAGGTTTGCCTGGGAGCGGTGTGAGCACGGTCTATCAAATCCGGTGTTTACGCGAAAGTATGAGCAGGCATGTTAGTAGATACGCATGTTATAATAGATAACGCATACGGACGAAGCTTCGTCTTTGTCTAGGGAGCCTACATGTCGCGCGCGCCACATGTACGCTCCCTATCCGCGTCCTGACATCGTGCCGCTACCTGTTACGACAGGCAGGGTTTACGTTACGACGCCATCGTTCGCATCGTTGGAGCACACTGCGATCGCGTTGATGGGTGACATATCTTGATTATATACGCGTCTTTAGTACAACACAGCGAATGACCAAATAAAACGTGAATGACTGTGACCTTATGCGCTCGCGATTGTATAACGACCTACGGCGAGCCGTCGGCAGCTCTTTCTTCACACAGATGCTATTCAAGCATTTTTTACAGCGAAAGCTGTTTATCGCGAGGAGAAACGAAAAGCCGCTCGTCCGTGGACCGCGAGCGGTCTCCATTGGCTGCGCCTTCCAGTGACGTCGTTCTCTGCGCCGTACCAAAGCGCGCGTGCCATTGGCTGGCCCGTGAGTGACGTCGTCCATCCCGTCGCAGCCGTGGCGCCCAGCACGCGCGCATCAGCTTCGACTGAGAGCTTCCACATGGGTAAGCCACGGATGTTAGCTCGCGATGTCGAACGCTTGCAACGACGGCGCACCGAAGAAGCAGCGTTGCGGGCAGCGTCGACGTGATGATCGCGGGAGCGCGTTCGCGGGGCGAACGCCCGCTTTCAGCGAGAGTTTCTCCAGCGGCACTTTGGCTTCGGCTGCGACGTCTGTGTCGGGTAGAACCCACTGCTAAACACCGGGGCCGCACATTCCAGCTTCGCTGGTTAACCATCTGTACGGAGTGCTAGGGCTGTAATTTTTTTTTTTTTTTTTAGGGGCGAAGCTCCTTAAAGCGGCACCCGTTCGTCCCTCGTCGTAGTCGTAGTGCGTAACCAGTCTTACGCTTTGACCTCCAAGGTGGTGCCGGTGGGAGATTTCTCCTGTGCGTTGTTGAACAATAAAAAATTCGCAGCGTGCGCGTTAACTAAAAGCCTCTCATTCCCCATTAGCAGCCATTGGCAAGTTCCGGTAGGAAACGTTAGTAGAAGTAGAAGTGTAAGTGTTAGCTAAAAGCCGACTTCTTCTGTCTCTCATTCCCATTAGCAGCCATTGTTTACCTCCAAGGTAGTGCCTGGTGAGATTTCTCCTGTGCGTGATTAAACAATAAAAATTTTGTTCAAAGCGCCGTTGATTGATGAAATAAACCAACGAAAGACGCCAGGTGTTTTCTAAAAGCAAAACGAAAAGACGCCAGATGTTTCTAAAGCAAAACGAAAAGACGCCAGCTGCTTAACGAAAGACGCCAGGTGGTTTCTAAAGCAATGGTTTTATATTCAAAACCATATCGCGATACAGGTTTGTCAATCGTTTCACGTCAATCTTATCGGGCGATTTAACGGAAGAAATTTCACGGTTTAACCGATGATTACTTCCAGGAGCTTCGCCCAATCTCATCATCATTCACCTCGTGGATCTGCCGTCAATTTTTTTTTTTGCACGTAGCCACGCTGACGGGAACCTGTAGAATTTCACGTTTACCTTCTCAGTAACATTCGTGCATCCCTAGTCTACGCAGTGAGCTGCATTTTCGTACACACGACAGAAGCGAGGCGCCGTCAGGTTATTCGCCCGCTGCACACGACCGGCGGCCGGCCGGGTCGGCTGCTCATGTTTTCCAACCAAAACCAAAGCCCCCTGTAGACGGCGCTAGCTGCGCCGTTGCCGCGCATGCGCAGTAGCTTTTCCGCAAATGGTCCATTGCCTGCGGCAAAGAGGATGAATTAAATGCAGTGGTTCTACCTGAAATGCGTTGGAAGCTTAGTGGGTTATTCAAACGACGTGAAGTGCGAAAAGGTTTTACCAGAGGCAGCGTTGACTGGGTGGCTGCATAGATTATCTTATGAAATAGGCAGAGCAAGGCAATTAGTCGGAGTATGGCAAAGTGGCAAGAGAGAGTGATGATTTAATGTTTGTGACAGCAGACAAACAGGCAGACCAAAATTTCTGCGTTCAAGTATCACAAGAAAGACTATGGTCTTTAATAAGCACACAGCAGCACCTACTAAGGTTAGTTAAATGAAAATTCGCTATAAGGTGAGCTGACACTTTGACAGGTTGACTTGTCTTTGTCAGGGCTGCACCTTCCATGATGGAGAGAGGGTGTTGGCCTGACGAAGACAGGTCCACTAGAAACGCTGACTCCAGCGTCATTTCCATCGCAATATTTTCTTTCATATCAAGCCTGACAAATCAGATCTGTGGAATGGCACAGTTTGGAGTAAGGGTCATGAAAAAAAAATGGCATAAACCCGCTTGCAGCATAAAGCTATGCAACGAAATCCATACCGATTAGTCAGGACTCGAAGCTGCTTAGTTGACGAAAAATGTACTTTGGTCTGGAGTTCGTGTTAGTGACCAAGGCTTGCGTCATCCGTGAAGTGTCTTGTACGTTGTTACCTAGTAGTTTCGAAGAGACGATAGATGGCCACGAACAAATATTTGGATCGTGAAACAGATCCTGAGTATTATATCGAAGTGGTGGTCCTGGAACTAATGTTTTCCTATTTCGGTCATACCGTGCGAGCTTACCGGCTTGATGGAGCGATAATTCATGTGAAGTAGTCGATATGATAGGTAGGATAAAACAAGGCCGCCGTACGCAAATGAGATTAGAGGTTATTCTAGAACTAGATGAATACCTGGATGAGCTTGAAGAATTTGTAATAAAGAGGTCTCGCTACTGGTGTCGATGGAGTGATGGTGTACATCAGGTATTTATACCATTCCTCGGCGTGCCTGAACAGCCCATAGTTGATCGGCGAGATTGTGGCTGAGCAGGAACTGCTCCCATCGTGTCCGGCGGTCAGAGACTGCCATGTGCTACCCCGTTCCTAATAAGGGGATCCTGCTGGGCGCTCTTTGTGCATGCCCACCACATGTGCTGCAGCGTCGCTTCGGCTCCGCACACTTTACACGTGTCAGACGAATAGCTGTCTGGGTATCAGAGGCGAAGGTACGGGGGCGAAGGATCACCCAGTTTGGATACGTGTGTGTCTGTAGTTGTCTCCAGGCAACCGCCTGTTTCTTGTTTAGTTTGGCGTGTGGTGGGGGGTACTCAAAAGAAATATTAAGCTCAAGAAAAAATATGGACTGTTAAACAGCAAGAGTTGGCGAACTTCAACTTTGTCTCTTGTTATGTGCACATAGGTGGCATGGCTCTCCTTACGGTGGGCGGCGTTGGAAATGCCGCCCACCGCTTCGACTGACCCTTTTGACATTTCAAATGCGCGCCTGAAGAACCAGTTATGGCATCTGCGCGCACATAATGGCCCCCCCAAAAGAGCACATGACCAGAATCAATCATAACGTTTGTACTTTTTGGAGAAACGCCTCCTTTTTCACAGCGTACTGTACAATCTCAAGTGCGCCCCCCCCCCCCCCAACCCCCTTCCCCTTTGGGCACACACGCGCACATGAGTCTTTTGTTCGCAAAATATCCATCGCTCAGAAATTTCTAGGGTGCTAGGTCCATATACAATTATCCAATGAAGAGCTTTCTCTCTTTCTCTTGAAGTCTGATTATCTTATTATTATCATTATTATTATTTATTTGGTACCCCCAGCGCCAAAAGCGTAAGTGAGGGGAGTGTTTTCTCAAACAGTTTAGGTAGTTCATTAGCATTAGAAAATAGCATTAAACTTGTCACCTTAACAGCGAACGGCCGCTCCGGGAGATGCTGCATGATTATGGCGAAGGGTTTCCGAATCGGTCGCCGCGTTCTTAGCGTATCCCATACGGCTATATGTGTGTGGCTGCAGTCCTTAATCGGGGCCCACTATGTTTTGCACCTGCGGTTCACCGAGTTAATCGGGGTCAGTGAATGCAACCCCTGGGTGACCCCGGTTAGAGCGATAGCATCTCCATCGAGGTCATTCATGCTCGCGCGTGCGGCCCTTTTGAGGGCATGATCTCTCCGGCTCACCAGTGTACGCTCACGTGTGCGTGACGATTCGACTCCCCCCATGGGTGGGTCGGCTGGACTTCGATATCCAGAAATAGCTGTGGATATCGTGAGCTTCACTTCACTGGGTGACACAGAAACGTCAAAAGGCTGCGTAAGGAAGGACACAGTTGTGGTTCAATGCGTCCAGGGACTGGTAAATGAATGAATGAATGAATGAATGAATGAATGAATGAATGAATGAATGAATGAATGGAAGGTATCTGTCAACATTATTTTCGTTTTGAAGAAGTACTGTCGAAAAAGCACATGGCGTGACATGGAAGAAGTTCACATAGTGAAATACAGGCATCAGAGCATGGTGAAAAACCTGACAGTTCTTTTTAGGCAGGTTAATCAGTGTGTTGCTTTAGTTACGGATAATATCAATTGGAGCCATTGGTATACTCAGAAACGCGCTCAAACCTCCTAAATTGTGGGGACTTCGTCGTACAGTAAAGGCTTCAAAAACTGCCTTATAGCTTGACGTCCGTTAAACAGGAGTCAATACTTTGCCCTCTCATGGGCTGCACAATGTCTTAATTTTTCGCTCTCTCCTTCTTGCTCAAGGAGGGGGGCGGGGGGGTGTCGAGGGGGGACGGGGTGGTATATATTTGCCTGCACATTGCACATCAATACTTTGTAGTTCCGCAACTGGAAATTAGAAGCCTTGATAAACAATACTAATTGTACTGTTTTTGTAATTAACAAAATCATATAGCTTGAAAAATGAAAGCCGCTGCGGCTATAGGTTCATCGCTAACGGGACACCGCCAAAGTGTGAAGTGCCTCGTTTTGACCTGAACCACTGGTGTTTCCTTCTAATAGACATGAAGGAATCAAGGGTGTACATTCCTGCGCCACTGGCCTGTAATTTCAGTGCGCTATTTCGCGATGAACTTTGATACTGTTGACAGTGAGGTCGGCGGTTCGGTTCCCAACAGCGAATGTCACTGCATATAGCCGAGCCTTGCATCACATTGAACATCGCGAGAGTGACAAAAGACGAACAAAACGTACAAAACGCCCGTGGTGAAACCAATGGTAAACTCAGCTATAAAGCAAGGAAAGCTGTAGGAAGTGCGAAGCAGCGATTCGGCTGTGTTTCCTTTGTGTTATGCCTGTGTTGTCTTGGGGTTGTGTTTATGTTGTGCTGCACTGTGTTCATGTGAAGTTTGTTATGTTGACGTTTTGTGCGCTTGTCGTTGTGATGATGATTATGTTTGCGTCGTGTTAAACACGATGCATGTCCTGCTATCGCATTGCTCTGCGAGTAAGGTATATGTTATTCTATTTTGAGAGTAATTTTGGGACGATTGGTAATGTTATATTAATGATCTGTTGCTATCGTCGCGTAAATATTGTTATCGGAGTTTACTCTGTGTTTATCTGCTCTTGTCCTTTGTTTACCTGTTCATTTCTCGTGTTCATCTCTTCTAAGGTGTAGCAATTTGCTGAGGACAAGAGTTCGTGTAGTGGAGCAGACGGACGCCGAGGCTTTCTTTCTTTCTTTGTTTCTTTCTTAGCATAATAACTATAATGCAGCAACGGGCTGAGGCCAACAGTGGGAGTAGTGAGTCGATGGCAGGAGTTGGTCGGCTTTTCCATCTTGCCTGACAAGCGACATGAGACGTTAGACGCCGACAGACCTGACCACTAAACTACACCGCAGTTAAGTGACAAGCTCTACCTCTACCGATGTACTGAGAACCGTACATAATTGCGTAGGCGTTAGCTCCTGAAAAACAGATGAAGGAGTGAGAAAGGCAAACCGCTCATGTAACCGTAATTAACATTTCTTTCTTCGACGCTTAAGGGCCAATACCTGGCCAAAGCGTGTGCACTTCGCAATGACACTACTCCTGGCGTGCATTTTTACGTCTGCCCTTCCACCGTCGTTATGACGTTAACGGAATGCTGTTGCAAGTCGTTACCGATTAGCGCTTACCGCCTCTAACGATCGTGTCAACTGCGTGTGCGCGGTCGCAATCCACAACGGACATTCCCTAACGGGCGCCGGATTGAACTCTGGGCGTGGACGCAGCCTTCGCAGAGGGAACCGTCACCGACTAACCATGCACGCAGATGCATCATCTTTTGGTGACCGGGACGCCCTCGTCAAGCACCGACGCACGCTGTACACATCTCCGGTGTACAGCTGAACGTCCAACGCCACGTACACATCTGTACGAGGGCAGGTGGTGTACGCTCGAGCGTGCAGGGACAGGTGAAATCGAGTAACAGAGCGCATGGGTCGCACGTGCCCGCTTCGTCCTAGAGATCCGACTCACGCGTCGTGCGTAGTAGACGCGTACATTCGCAGTGTACTACGCAAGCAGCTGGATTCTCGTAAGTGTAATCGCGGGGGAAGGGAAGCACCGAAGCAGCAGCGTACGGGTCAAGGCACCCTCGGAACCCAAGCGGCAAACCTGCCAAACATCTGGGACGGTGCCATCGGGGTGTTATCGTGCTAATGCCACTCCCTAGTGGAGGGCGGCCCTTGAAAGAAACAAATAGAGGGATAAACAACCGGAAACTGTCCCGGCAGCGCGGCTTCCGGTGCAGGTGCTTTTTGCATCGTCCTGTGTGCGCCACGCAGACGACACGCGCAGCGCGAGCAGACGACTCTTCTTCTTTTTTTCCTTCTTCTGCTTTTCATCTGTACGAAGAGAAAGGGAGATAAAGTGAAACGGAAGAAGTAGACAAAAACGATCAGGGCATGGAGACCGACGCTTAGGAGGTAAATGATCCGCCTGCTCTAAGATTAGGCAACGTATTTAGGAAGCGCTGCTGGCCTGCGCGCATCTGCTGCGCGCGCGTGCACACGTTGCACGTGTGGCGTATAAAGCGTGCCTAAAGTGTGCCGCGTGTTTATAGGTAGTACATACTTTCAGCAGCGTGACGCAGCCACGTGCGCCTTCCTTCGTCATCCATCACGTGCCCTTGTCACCTGACTAGACGGGAGGACTCGTTTGTATGCGCTGGGCGCGAAGCGTTCCAGCGAATGGTGTACCGTAGTGAGCCCATTAAACATAAAAAAATAAGAAAACAAGAAAATTAAAGCTCGTGCCTGCAGAAGCGTGTTCTGGGACGAGGCCCACTAAGGGCAATAAGGCGCCGTACCTACATGGCCTCTTCTTAGGGGCACTGAAGTGAAAATGTGACGTCGTTTACAATGGTAGCGTATATTTCGAGAACTCGATTGCAGTTAATTTCGCAATTTTATGTTCAATAGTAAAAGATAAACTCTCAATGTCAAAGTTCTAGTTTTGGCCCCGACACGTTGGTCTAGTGGCTATGATGCTCGGCTGCTGATCCGATGGTTGCGGGGTCGAATTCCAGCTGCAGTTCAAAAGAGGCGAAATGCTGAGGCCCGTGTGCTGTGCAATGTCAGTACACGTTAAAGAACCCCAGGTGGTCGAAATTTCTGAAGCCCCTCCACTACGGCGTCTCTCATAATCATAGCGTGGTTAGGGAACGTTTAACCCCAGACATTAGTAAGGGTTCTAGTTTTAAAGTTCGCGCCGGAACTTCGTCCTCGTGACGTCAGAAAGCCATTTTTCTTTTCTTTTCGTATTCTCGCCGAATTCGCGCCATCGAATGTTATGGAACTCCCTGTGTTAAGTCTCTGGCCTCTTCAGAACTCAACCTATGTCTTTCTTGCAGTTCAGTGGTTATGTAGGACTTAGCAGGCGCCGCCAAAGATCTGTGACGCCACGCGTGTTAACGCTCATACTTCAAAGCGTCTAATAGAACTCGTTTCTGGGCTAGTTGGCGCATACCTAAAGAAATAAACGTGACGCAACACAAGACAAGGACAGGCTGGGGTAATTTATACATAGGCCAGAGTGGGAGATGTATTAATGTGCGCTTACAGGAGCACACGCTGTCCATAAAAAATGGAACTGGTTCGCACCTGCCGATTCATTGTAAGTCTTATGCATGCGCGCCTATTTTTTCACCCACCAAGATCCTAAGGCGTGGTCGTGATGTCGTTGCAAGGGAACTGGCGGAGGCTTACTTTATCAAATCGTTCGGCAGTAGGTGTGTAGGCGTATCGTGTTGCACGGCAATGAGTTCACTTTTTGACAGGACCGCTTTTGATTTTGCCTTCAGCGCATGTGCGCACATTTGTGCATATAGTATATTCTTTCGAAAGTAAACCAGTTGATAGTATGTGCTTGTACCCGTTCCCTCATCTCGTCCTTGTCCTGTGTTGCGCCACATTTCTTTCTGTAAACATGAGAGTGGCATGGCTACCCGTATTCTATTTTTGCGCGTTTTCTAGCTTAACGATAATCGAGTTCTCGAAATGTACAGTACAATTGTAAACCACTGTCACATTTTCACTTCAGTGACCCTAAGAAGAGGCCATGTGGGTACGGCGCCTTGTTGTCCTTAGTGGGCCCCGTCCCAGAACACACTTCTGCAGGCTCTTTTTAAAAATTTTTTTAAATGTTTGATGGGCTCACTACGGTAGACCATTCGCCGATACGCTTCGCGCTCAGCGCATACAAACGAGTCCCCCCTTCTTCCTCTCTCTCCCGTCTTTCTATTCCATATTCCCTCAGTGTAGGGTAGCCAATCGGACGCCTTTCTGGTTAACCTCCATGCCTTTCTGTTTTTCCCCTTTTCTTCCTTCCTTCTGGCTTACCGGGGGCCTTCTCGCGAGAGTGGTGCCTTTGCCATTATGAAAAGCCAATCCTATAACGCGAGAAATATTGTGTTGCACTTTAATGACCCTTTAATGAGCGGTTGGTTAAAGAAATGCACAGACAGCTTTCGCGATAGTCCATGATTTCCTTACGTATAGGGCGCTAAGCGATTGAAACGTGGTACTCGGACCTCGTGACTACCGGCGTATTTCGTGCTACCGTGTTGTGCACAGGGCGATCACATAGGGACGATAACTGAATTGCAATACTTCACAAAATACTTCAGCTGTCGCTGAGTGCAACAACGAATCAGCTCGGTTGTCCCCGGCGCAGATCTGCGGTGCTGACAGCATCGGCAGTCGCACGCTTCGAGTGCGGCGTTTCATTCGCTGAGCACTGCACGATCCGAGAAAATTCTTCGCTATGCGTCAAGTGAATTCCGTGCACCGCTGTTTACATTTGCTGCTGTGAGGTCATAGATGTAGAATTTGTTTTTCTTTTTTTTTATTCGGGGTTTCAGGGAGAACACCACCTCTATTATAACCACCACATTGCTAGAAGTGTGCACAAGTTGTACGCGAGTCGTGAACCACTTGTCTATCACAGTTTGTTTACTAAGCGAGCTGCGTGCTCCTGTTCATTCCTGTCGTGGAGTTATTTGATCCGCTGTTTGTGCAATGGCACGTATTGGACACCACGAGTCCACTTGTATGTTCGGTGTTACTTATTGCCAGTGTGAATACTCGTGAAAGAAGCAGTGCAATTGCTGTTATTTTCATTGTATTTATTGTTGATCGTATGCGTTTTACTTGTCTTTTAACTATTTGCTGTATATGTAAGATCATCATGGGCTTATCAGCATAATTAAACAGACAGAGAAACCGTCTACGAGGTCTCTCCAATGCATGCGCTAGCTTGTGGGAAGCCTGCGTTTGCGAGCAGCAAATAAACAAACATGCCATGCTCGATTAGCATTCGGCTTGCGCTACTATCGCACTTGTTCCGTGGAACCGAACGCGTCCTGTAAGGCAACGACATTAGAGTACGGACGAAAGACCTATGCGGTCTGATACCGTTGTCACGACTCGGGGAGTTGAAACATTAGCTCCTCCCAAGAGGTGGAACAATCGGGGTTGGGCCTCTGGTGACTGGCTTACGCCAGTGGCCGGTGTGATCGAGACAAGAGCCTTATCCAAGCGAGGGACAAAAACAATTTAACGAGATATAAAAGCAAGGCACGCACGCTATGCTGGTTGACGTTACGCAAAACAAGAATAAATCGTCACGAACATTACTAGCGGCAAGCGGCATGCACCACAGTTCTCCAGAAAGGCGCTTAATCGGTGGCCAACTTATTATAGCAAAGCTTCATATGGCGACGCGTGATACTGCTTTGCATAACACGCGTATTGTGCGGAGCGGCATTACCGGCAGGGGAAAGGGACTGAGAGAGATAGAGAGAAGAGAAAAGCCGTAGTGGAGGGTTCCGGAAATTTTTACCACCTGGAGTGGTAAAAATTACCAAAGTGGTAAAAATTACCGAGTGGCAAAATTAGCGTGCGTGGAGTGGTAAAGATTACCGTGCTCTGACGACGCTCATTACACGAGCCTCTGCACTTTCGCCTCCATTTTGGCCCTCGTAAGGGGTGTGTAGGGAAATCTTGTGTGACTCCAAAGGGTGAACGCACACAAAAAAAAAAAAAGTATGCTTAAAATTAAATGATTTTTTTCTATGAATGACCTGCTCCATCCATTAGCCTCCTATATAGAGGTCTTAACATTTCATCTTTAAGGAAGTTTAATTTTAATTTTATGATTTAGCTGCGCATAACGCGAACGAGTGACGGTCCGCGAGAAACAAGTACCGCAAAAGAATTGAAAGATGGGCGAATTGGTTCGAATTCGTAGTGGATGCCTACTTCAGCGCACACAAAAGAGACGCTGACTCGCAACTGAGTTTATTGAAAAGGAAATTCACATATGCTCCCAGACTAGCTAAACAACGCATGTGTACTGTGAAAAGATACAAACAATATCTCCAAAATGCATAGAAAAGAAACAACAAAAGCTCTTTAAAATGTGAGAGTTCAGTTAGCATTCAGAAAAGCGAACGCACCGTCAGTCAGTACAATTGACGGTTCACTAAACCAGTTATCTGCTTGTCTTCTTATATGGAAAGCCTCGGTCATTTCGCGCGTTCACTAACATAGTCATCTGCCCACAGGGTTCCCCCGGGAATTGAAATTAGGGGGGGGGGGTGTCTCAATGTCAAAGGGGTGTGTGAAACGGTGCGTACTTTGATCTTGTTACAGATTTTTACAAATTGAAGAGCGGCCTTTCGAAATACCAGGGAGGTGTCCACTCTCCGTAGGGGCCCGGGTAGGAAAACCACTGCAGCACCCTTCTTCACGGCTTGCCTCCTGCCTTAAAGACTTCTTATGAGGGTGGGTAGTCTTATCCACGAATTGTATTCCATGGAAGAGCGGTCAGTGTTGTGCCGCCACCTGCCGGCCATACAGAAAACAGCATGTGCTGGAACAAGGCCTCCGAGATTTCCGAGGGCGTGGCAGCTTTCGGAGGCCGTGGTTGGAAAGAATGCGCTCGCATGGATTTGTGTCGTCCCCTGCCGGCACCTGCAAAAAGCAACGGCCGAGAGAAGGGTGGCCCTTTCGGCAATGCGGCCGATTCGAAAGTGTCTGCCGTTTCATTTGCCTTAGAGCGAGAGACAGAGACAGGATTTGATTTTTTTAACAGCCAAGCTGATTAAGCTTGAGTCCCTGCCTTGACGGAGGGCCGCTCGAAAACCATGGTGAGATGTGTGAAATGAAAAGAGGAGGTGCAAAGAGAGAGGAAAGAGGAATTTTTTTGCCAAGCCGGGTTCCGAACCCGGGTCGGTACCTAAGGTCCAAAGGCGAGCTCCATAGCCACTAGGCTACCCGCTTCTTGCGCGTGCGTTAATTGCCAGATTGCCTGGTTGGACTGTACAACCAGACAATTACAGCGCAGGAGACGGCAAAGACGACACAATTTCGTCATCAGCGATACCATCGCCTTCGGCGACACATTTCAGAATACGCGTCCCCAGCATCTCTGCGTTTGGCAAATGAATTCGTTTATCTTAAAGCGTACATATCGCTTAAATTTTGATTGATTTGTGTGGTTTAACGTCCCAAAACCAGCTCTGATTATGAGAGACGCCGTAGTGGAGGTCTCCGGAAATTTCGACCACCTGGGGTTCTTTGACGTGCACTGACATCGCACAGTACACGGGCCTCAACATTTCGCCTCCATCGAAATGCAGCCGCCGCGCCCGGGATTCGATCCCGCAACCTTTGGATCAGCAGCCGAGACCACCGTGGCGGGGCAACGCTTAAATTTTACGATGAAAAATAAGTTTTGAACGAAAAAAGAAAGATATCGAGCTTCGGATCTCTTATAGAAGAACATAACGTAAGGGGATTGAATCCATAATACTATGACCTTTCTTTCTTCACTCAGGCGTTAAAGAATTTGCGTAGGTTTAGCTTGCTGCTCTAATTAATAACGTTACTTATCTGTTGCTTCATATGTTTTTCTGGCTTCGCTGCGCGATATGTGACTTGTGTTGTTCCTGCTCTGGAATCCTTATCTCTCCACTGCTAGCCATGATCTTAGTGTCCGCAGATGTAGCGAGTATCTGGAACGCAGTTGGCACAGGCTTACCTTCCGCAGTTGAGACCTGTAAGTACTAATCTCTAGGGTTTTACGTCCTAAAACCAGGATACGACTATGGGAGTCGCCGTGGTGGAGCGCTATTTAGACCACCTGGGGTTTTGTAACGTGAACTGCCATCGCGCAGTACGCGGTCCTTGACATTTCGCCTCCATCGAAACGTAGTCAGCGCGGCCGGGATTCGTTTCCGCGACCTTCAGGTGAGCAGCCGAGCTCCATAACCACTGGACGGGTCTTAGAACTGCAAGTAAGCAATGAACAATTTTAAAGCAACTGCTTCTGCTGCCTCCTGCAAGGCTCGTTTTCCATCAGAAACTCAAGGCAATTTGAAAAAGAGCTTCGCTCTTCCCGACTACAGCAAAACCGCATGGCGCCACAAGGACTTTTCAAAAGTTCCAGAGTCTTTAAATCGGATTTCACGTCACCGATCACTTGCTCTTCTGAATTTCGTAATAGCTTGGTGACAAACACTGTTTTCAGCACCCCGATTACGGAATCGCGGCGCGGGCAATCACAATGTTCCAATGTGCTTACTTGTCGTAAATCTTCGACCTATTTTATCCATTCGTTTTCGTGCCTATCTATTTGTAATATGGGTCTGTTTGTATCTAATAAAACGGGTACACACATCTCTAAACCAATTGTCATCTGGAATTCTCTTTCGCGAAATCGAAGTTCGGGTACGGAGAGAAAAAACAAACAAACATGCGTCGTATCGGCAGAAAAAAAAAATCAAAAACAAAGCTAATACCGTCGTATCGGCAGCTCGCGAGTGTAGCCATAGCAACCAATCCTCCCTCGCTGATATGCCACATCGCCACCGGCAGCCGGAAACGGCCGCCGAAGAAATTGGGTCTCGGGGCCAATTTGTTCGGCAAGCTCTCCGAAAGGATATCTTGCCGTTTTTGAGGAGGACCGCCGTCGGCCGGCGAGCTCAGGACGGCAAAAACGGAGAAGGAGAGAAGGAAGAAAAGTATGTAAAACAAAGCATTAAAAAACGTCCTTTCGTGTAAGAACGGGGTGTCTACCAGGTTCCACAATTCTGCGACTGTTCCTATATTGGACAGACAGGTCGCTGCGTGAATGTTAGGCTACAGGAGCATCATAATTCATTAGATAAGACCTCAACTAATCTGGCAAGCCATTGTTTTCATGTGACTGTATATCATTTTTGTTGATATTAACACATTGTTTTCTCACAGTGACAGACGCACAACGGAAGTTGCGGAGGCTTTTCATATCAAGAAAAGCTAGTGTTTGTGTAATCCTGCAGCCTTCCGTTGCCTTATCGTCCAAAGAAATGGCTTTGCTAACCAAGCGTAACGAGCCTCCAGGGGGCGATCTAGTTTAGCACTGACACGTGTACATTGTGACTTGGGCATGTGCCCATGATATATATCTGGCTTTAGGAACCAGCTCGTTTTGATACAATAAACTCATTTGTTAGCGCCATGTGTGTGTGCGTTTTCTCTGTCTCCGTCCCGTTTCGTAGCGCTGTTTTAACGACGATGGAATCATACCAACTAGCCCAATCTGTTGTTCTTCTGCAGTTCTTATGGGGCTTACGCTGTGGGCATCTCTTTCCGCGCGTACCAGCGCCCCAACAGTGGTGGCGCGGACGCAAGGCTTAACTGCAATTCTGCGCATCGACGCCACGGAGCCGACTCTATCCACGCCGTCGACGTTAAGCTGCCTCCACTTTGGACATCCGACCTAGAGCTCTGGTTCGTGCAGGTGGAATCAACATTCGCCGCCGAACGCATTGCCGCCGACCAGACAAAGTTCCACAACGGGGTCAGCAGCCTTTTCCACCTGCGGCACCCAATGAAGTCCGCGAGGCTGCTGCTCGCTCCACAGTCAACGAACGCCTACAAAGCCCTCAGAGAGCTGCTCATCAGCCGTTTCACGCCAGCAGGGCCTCAACGACTCAACGAGCTTCCTTACGGCGCTGAGCTCGGCGACCACAGACGCCCACAGCCAATTGTTGCGCCTCGTGGAACGACTACTCCGCGCAACGACCAGCCAGGTTGACAGCAGGTTGCTTCGGGAGCTCTTGCTGCAAAAGCTTCCAGCAAACGTCAGCACAGTTATCGCGTCGAGTGTCGAGAAACAGCTCTCTCAGCTCGCCGAACTCGCCGACGTGGTGGTGGCAGCGGTTCCCCTGTCCATCGTAGCGACGCACAGACATGCCGGTGATCGCGCATCGGTCGACGAGCTCAATGACATGCTACAGCAGATCTCCCAGCTCGGCGACACGGTAACAGCCTTGCAGCGCGGCAATGCTCTTGCGGAGCGCCATCGTACCGCTGAGTAACCACAGCAACAGCCACAAAAGCAACAACAGCCGGCGACGAGTGTTTCATTCACATCCCGGACGAATTTCCCGAACTGTCCTGTAGGCATCTCCCCTCTCGCCTTCTCCTTACTTTCCTTCCCCTTTTCCCATCCCCCAGTGTAGGGTATCAACCGCACTCCTGATTGGTTAACATCCCTGCCTTCCCTTCCTTATTTCTCTCTCTCTTCCCGAACTGGCGAGACAGGGTTACAGAAACAAATAAAGAAAGAAAGGGTAGCAGACTGGTCGCATATTGTGCATACTGGAATGTCTTAATATTCTGATGTAGACGTTATATTAACGGTAACCTCCAAGCGGAGATTGATGCTTGACAGTATTTGGGAGCTACAGGAAACTGCTGCGTTAAGCAAGGAGTTGCAATAAGGAAGCAAGGTGCACTGCCGATGAGACAAGCTCTGTCGTTGTCTTCCACGCCATTAACTCGCTCGTGTCAGGTGGCGTCATTGACAAGGCAGAGCGACGAATTAAGCGCAAATTCGCCCAAACTATCACACGCGCCCACTATCAGAAAAAATATATGGAAATCAGTATAATTGCTTGTAAAAATACGCGCTTGGTGCCAGCAAGCCCGACTTGCCAACTTTTTTGAGAAAAGATGCCGAGAACAACGACACGAGTCTGCAGCGTCTCTTTCTACGTAATTTCGCGAGGAACTACCTCACAGCTGTACATACAGTATTTCAAAATGATACAATGGCCATTTCCGTTCCTACGCTTTACATCGTCCGCTCCCCCAGCTTCTTTTTCGTCAGTATTGTAGTCGTGCTGCCTAGTGACACGGCTATCATCACCATGGATGCGCGTGGATCTGGCGATGACGAAGTGATCGCGGCAGAGGACAAACGCTGCTTTTCGTTCCGCTGCTAACGGTGAGCATTTGGAATTATTTTCCTGTGCTTAATTTTGTCATTGACTTGACCTCGTAGCCATTCTTGCGGAACAAAGATCTGGCGTCAGCGTTGACAGACAGCGGTTTAGAAGCGCCGATCTGGCCAGGTGTAATGCATGGTCGCTTCCTGGAAGGGTTCTGACTGCCGTAGCTTAATATTGTTGCCAGACTGCCGGCGGCTAGAAGAACCGTCAGGTATAGCAGACTAATTGTGGCCGCGGAGCCGTGGTTTGCCCGTGTCACTGGAGGACCAGTTGATCGCGTTCCGCCTTCGGCGCTCTCACTATTTTTATCGTTTCACTACTGCCAGAGCCAACAGCGTAACCAGTGGGCGCAGAGCGTGCCATTGCCCGCCGCTGACGCTCTTGTCTCTAAACGGCCACCTCTTGACCTCTGTAGGGCCACCTATCTGCTATATGCCTCGTAGAACGTAGAGACTTCTCTGTTTCTCTAATATGCAGGTAACATTCCTCAAACGCTTAATTAATAAACTACCATCTTGTGCAGCAACATGGATAGACCTGGACACCAGGCGAACGAAGGGCTTACACCTAGTGGGTCGGAGCTAGCTGCGCAGAACGCGACTTGCTTGGCCGACCTAGAGGTCGACGAAGCCTGGTGCACAGGTGAACCCATCGAACCAGGTTCTCCTGGCCTGGAAAGCGATGAAAGGGCGTGCTGTTCGCCACAGCAAGTGTCCACGTGGAACAAGGTCCTCTGGGGCGCTCGATTGGAACTGCGTCACGATGTGCGCAAAGGGCTGTATCTCTTGAGCATCTCCCAGTCTTTTCTTCCACGAACAAAGCCACAAGTTCTCACGGCAACGACACTCGTCCACGAGCTCCTAACGACGCAACGGTTCCTGACCGCTCTGGACATCGACACCGCCAGCTTCAGGGGGTCCGAAGCACGCCTTTCGGAAGCGTTACGCAGCAACCCCTTCATACGTTTCCTGAAGGTAAACATCAGCGCGCTCGCATTGCACAAGGACATCTGTGACGCGATAGCCACCCTCGCGAACTTGGAAGAAGTGGAGTGCTTGACCGCTTGCGTGTGCCCGGCGGATTTCTGCGCTGCGCTTGCGAAGTTGCTGCGAACGTCGAGGAAGCTGACGGCTCTGAGGATTCCGAAGCTGCACATGAGCGGCACCGTCGCGATCGTGTTTCTGCCGGCACTGTTGGCAAACTCAACCCTCGAGGAGCTGTCCTTTCACAGTTCCGCAATCAGCGAAGCTCGCCCAGAACACCGCGCGTCGTTTGCGAAGTTCCTCGCTGGCGCCAGAACAATGAAGAAGTTGACCGTAGGAGCGTACTGTGAAATCAGACCACTATCACTGAAGTGGGTACTCGAGGGACTTCTTACGAACACCACTGTGACTGAAGTGACTCTCGACGACTTCGCGGTAGATGCGGAGAGCGCTGACATCATGACCGAGGTTCTGGCCCGAAACCGCACCTTGCGCCTATTGAACGTCAACGTGTTGACGTACGATGCCTGGATGAGCAGAGCGGGAGCATCGACAACCTCGTGTCAGACAGACTTTAGCCCTTGGCTTTTCGCGCTCTTGGGAAACGATACGCTCCGAGCAGTCACTTTGCCCCTGAAGATCTGGGAACCAGAACAGTGGGAAGACCTTTTCCAGTCTTTGTCAGCGAAAGCAAGTCCCTTGAAGTTGACCATCAAGGGACACTGTAGCGAGCGTTTCTTGTGGGAAAAGCTGTGCGGTGCGCTACAGAAGAGCGGTATAGAGGAACAAGTGTCTTTCGACACGACGCTGTACATTTTGGACCGGCACGAGATGATAGAATGTAAAGCATTCTCCAAATTCCACTCATTTCCCTATCGAGACGAGCATGGACGAGTGTCTCGAGTATTTCAACGCTTGCCGTCGTTCGGTCACGTGACCACCGCTCACCTGGAGATATGGATACCGGACGTAGACGAGGACCTGAGCTCCGACATCGCTCGCTACTATCTCGACAACCTCCGCGCTAAAGGAGCTCCACCTGACAATATGGCTGCGCCAGCTGTTTCCAGAGGAGGCCAAGATAGGATGGGCGGCCATCTTGGAGTCGCTGCGCCAGAACGCCAGCGTGAACGAGCTGCGCGTTGTGACGCGGTTCATGACTGCACCGGAAATACAGCTCTTGGCAGACGCGCTGAACAGCAGCCGGAACATCCGCAGGGTCCACGTGAGAATCGGAGAGCCCGAAGTTGCCGCCGTCTTTGTTCGCCGTCTTCGCGACGGGATCGAGCGCAACTACAACATCCTGAGCGTCACCGTGGACGGCTGCTTGCTCAGTCGATCTAGCGTTAACAAGGAATGGTTCGCCATCTGGGACGTGACACGGCGCAATTCGGACTTCGTTGCTCGAGCGGCGCTGTTTGTCAACGGCACAGCAGTGGACAGGTGAGTACGGCTGTGACATAGAGACGTTAACATTACGAAAGAGAACAAGCACGCACGTAGCCTGTGCTCTGCGGCGACGCCTTAGAGCACCGGCAATGGGCTGGAGAAGTAATTGAGTGCGTTTTTCGCGCAATGGTTATGAGCCGAAAGACAAGGTGCCACCATTGTCAACGGTACGACAAATCCGGCCCTTCCCCCGTTAGAAGATTGTTCTAGCCGTGAATAACTCCAAAGACCATGTGCTTCCTTTTACAGCCACATCCTCTAAGCAGTCGCAGTAGTGGACGGGTGACATGCACGCCCATTACCTTTCGTAAAGGTTGCGGCTGTTGTTTCTGGTCCAGGCGGTTAAGCTGCTTGGTTTTAACGATATTTTTACCGCGCAGCCCAATTTGGCAAGTTAAGATGGCTGCATGAACTGAGGAACTCACATCCCCTCACAACACATGACCATACAAGGATAACGTACTGTTTTTGTATAGCGTTTTGAGTTATTTGCCGCATATCGTTGTGTCGCCTTCTTAGTATATGCCCTGTGTATTGCGTCACTGTGTTTGAACAGTATGTATGATGAGCAGAGTCATTTACTGCTGGCGTTTTTATTGCGCTCAGTAATATGGACGAGTGGGCTGCACTTACGAAAGTACGCTAAAATTGCCCGTTAGCGCCTATTACACGGCCTACCTCTGTGTTGATATGATATATTATTGTAAAGTCCGAAATGACAAACAGCCTTTACTAACACGAATATTCTTTAATGGTGCTCTTACAGTAAATGGAAGTAAAGATTAGGAGACGTGTTTTAGGTTAATGTACGTATCAGCTTAATCACAGCGCGACGCCTGTTTGTTTGTTTGTTTGTTTGTTTGTTTGTTTGTTTGTTTGTTTGCTGCTTTCGCACCAGCCGCCTATAGAGAGACCTTGCAAGTCCATTGTATTGACACTATTTCTATTTAGTTGATTAATTTTCCCAGATGGAGAAAAATTGTACGTATTTACGTAATCAGCGTGCCCTTGTGTCATTCCAATAATTTTCACACGTTTCCGTAACCTCCTAATGGATATGGAGGGATAATGCAGTGCGGATATACTGGATATATATTGGACGTCGCGAAAACAGGTGGAAATTTTGGGATCTCATATCGCACCATTAACATGTGCTTCAAGGTTTACTAGCAAGCAAGTACGTCAATGAATTGTTGCGAATATTTGTTATTGATCCGCTAACAATATTCACACACCCCTTTCAGAAGTGCCAGGTCTAATTTTTTTTAGTCGCATTGTGCGACTCTGCACAGGCGCTACTTTGTACACCATTCATGTCGTCGTTCGCTGTCTACCGGCGGTATGTATGTAAAGCTGTTGATAAACACAGCGTCAAGCAAAGGCCGTAAGAGCGTTCCCTTGCGGGTCGTTTAAAAGACGTACTCTATTCTTCTTGGTGCGTGTGTGTGTGTTCTAGATTTGTACACACTGTTTTACACCAGGCGGCCACAGCGTTATCTTGGTTCTGCAACGCATAAAACCGTCGAGATTATTCACTTCAGTTTGTTGAGTTTGGGGGTATGCGCACGGCGAACACGGACAACAGGAAGGCACACGTGACACACCACAGCGCCTTCCTGTTGTCGGTGTTTGTCGTGCGCTACCATCAAACTCAAGGTGCTCTAACAAGCCCACATTGCCACGCTCATCGACTTTATCCACTTAACCCATGCAGGTATGGAGCGGAAGCCCTCGAGCTCGTAGCCGAACACCCCTCGCTGCTGCAAGAGCTGGCCCAGCAGCTGTCGGTAAGCGACGCCGAGGCCGCGGCATCGGTGCGAGCCACGTTGAAGAGCATACACAGCTTGGACGGGTTCATGCGGGCGGCCGGCGTCGTGAAAGAACGCGTGACTTGCAAAGGCCGCGAAGATGGCCGGGTGCAGCTGGACAACCTGAACGAAGACTGCTGGTACATCGTGAGGCGTCTTCTCAGAGTAGAAGACGTGAAAGATCCCACGACCAGAGTTCTGTCGGAGGACTTGTCGTCATTCCGCGTGACTGCGGCAGCGTGATCGACGCGAAACTGCGCGAGACTTTGCGCGATTGTTTGTGTTAATGAGGCGAGCTGAAGGCCGGACGCTCGCTGCTCTTGGCATTCTTGTCACGGGCGAGTGAACCAATCAGACGTCTATGGCTAAGTACTAGGAGTACTTTCGCGTATTCTTCCATCTGCGAACGTAACCTTAATAACAACTGTTTCTGTGACGATGTTATCAATTCGATGACACTTGTGAATGCATTTTTTTCGCGTTATACATCTGCGCGTTTGTGTGGACTATTCTGTAGTTGCGTATAACTTGTAGAGTATCGGGATGTTCATTATAAAGGCATATTTGTCGATGAACTCCTAAATGTTGACACCAATACATAAATTTCGTCACCAATACAAGTATTTGGCTATAAAACTTGTCATCCTTCCCTGAGTGTTTAGAATTAATTAGCTATCGCTTACGTAACATGATGCGTCGTATTTGCGTAGCTAAAATGGATGGTAAGATGATACAGATTAGCTGTCGACGACCATCACCACAATGCCATACAAAACGCTATAAGTACACGTGCACGAGCGCTTTAGAGCGCATTATGCGAGTTTTACAGATGTTTTTTTCGGCAAGTGCTGTCGAAAATACCCAAGCAAGATCGTGCTGCATATCGTCGTGTATCGTTACTTATTTATGTTCTGAAACCTCCAAGTTTTCTCCAAGAAGATTCGATTTTTTGTGTGTCGCGCATTAAGAGGCCACTTTTGCCAGCCGAACCCAGAAGTTATATGGAAAAGTCAAGTTCATAGCACTCCTAGGAAGGGGAAGAGCTTTTGTTCTTTCCAACGTTTTGTTGAGTCGCTTCAAGGCACGTACCACCTCGAGCTTTAAATTTAGAAAGCTAGGGCGGCCTGTAGCGCCTGCCTGGTTTTACAAGTTTTAATGCGTATATACCATATATAGCAAATGTAACACACAAAAATATCACCCTACTCCAAACCAGCGCCACAAAAAGCAGTTTTCTCGCCACCAACAAAAGGTGACGTCGCCCCCTTTCTTTTTTTTTTTTTTTACCGGATCAGCCGTCACATCCGGATTGCTTTTGTTTATGCCGGATGTTTCCCTTCTTCAGTAGGTGGCGCTAAGCTCTATGCGAGTCGCCATTGTCTGGACACGTGGGCTTCTTTGGAAGCCTCTCTACCATGTGTACATACACCTTGGACGAGCACCCTTTAATCAATCAATCAATCAATCAATCAATCAATCAATCAATCAATCAAATGATTGTTAATTCATAAAAAGATTTTACAGATAGAGGTATGCAGAAGGAGGTCCCATAGTAAAAACTGAACTGGGACCTCCTTTTCATGGTTAACATAGAAGTTACAATGGCAAGAACGGTAGCTGAATGAGTGCAATTGAAAAAAGTGACAGATAATAATACAGGTATAAGTAAATAAAGATATCAATGGACAGCAGTGAATCGGCAGTAAGTAATATAGTGGAACTAGGCGAAACTAACATAGAAGTGGAGGAAAAAGAAAAGGAATAAATGAAAAAAAAACACTTAAGCAACATAAGCTTCACGCAGTCAACGCGAATATCGGAGTCAGTCACTACTTGTGAATGTCGGAGTCAATAATTATGCTTTGCTGTTGACGGAAGTGCGCATAGCTGCCAAAAGTGCCGGACCAAAAATGTTCATTACTTTTTTTTTTGTATGCGTGTTTAGGTTTAACAGAGCAACGTGACACCGCGAACTCCACTTCAACTGCTCCCCCCTACCCCTTCTCTTCTTCAGAATGTCCATCGCTCAAGTATTTCTGGGCTGGGTCCCGGAGGGAACGTTTGGCCGAACCTGGCCTTTAGATAACGCGTCCGATGCGCTACTAACTAAGCTACAGTGGGGGTCGCTGCCTTGTCCACTTTAAATGAGTACTGACACGAATTTTTGACATTCTCGTATTGTTGCTGTAAATGAGAGCACTGGCGTGGAGAACCCCGAAAAAACTATCATGGAGCCTCGCAACGCAATGAATATATTTTTAATACGGCTCCAATAAAGGCCCACTTTCGGTTTCGATTTCGAGGGGGCGGTTTCCTAGTGATGTGTGGACACAGTCGGACGTACGTCCAAGACGCGTAGCGACAGCAATTCGTGATAGCGCCGCTGCAACTCTGTCGTCTGTGGCCCATTACACGTGGGGCACGCAAACAACGACAATTTCGTCCAGCCACCCTGACAGCGATTTCAGCGATCTTTAAGATACTGTGTTCATACGTCACCGTAGTGTCCATTGCGCTCGGGCTGCCTTGCAGTGCTGGGCTACGAAATCTTTAAAACCAAATTAGAATATTTTGTACGTGTTTCCTGGCTTCCGCATGCGGAGGGCGTTGACAATACGTGGCTAGAAAACGAAAAATGTATATTTTGCGCCTCCGCCCGAGGTCTGACCGGCCGGGCACCATCGGAAGAGCTGTCCAACCTAAAGGCACGAAGAACACTGACTACAATGCAACGCTGGGTACCGACAGAACCGTTACACATATCCCCCTACTCATCCTCCACTTAACAGAGCAGATGCTGTCGCTTGGCGGCAACTGCAGGCGAATTCATTTCCTCGTCTCTACATGCTGAATATTTTAGGAGCGAAGCTCCTTAAAGCGGCACCCGTTCGTCCCTCGTCGTAGTCGTAGTAGTGCGTAACCAGTCTTACGCTTTGACCTCCAAGGTGGTGCCGGTGGGAGATTTCTCCTGTGCGTTGTTGAACAATAAAAAATTCGCAGCGTGCGCGTTAACTAAAAGCCGAATTCTTCTGTCTCTCATTCCCCATTAGCAGCCATTTCGTGCGTCCCCGATGTATGTAGTAGTAGTAGTAGTAGTAGTAGTTAGTAGTAGGTAGCCACCGGCGCGTGCCTGCTGGAGCGCACGCACGCGCCGAGGGCGAGCGCGTGGCACCTGGCGCTCGCCCTCGCCGCGAGCGCCGGGAGCCACGCGCTCCCCGGCAAACTCGACACTGCCCCGGCAAACGCGAGAGACAACGTTGGCGCAGGCAGCGTCTCCTAGCGAGTTTCTTGATTGAGAAATACCGACTGCTCGCGTTGGAGAAGCGTTCACCGGCAAAACCCATATATATATATATATATATATATATATATATATATATATATATATATATATATATATATATATATATATATATATATATATATATATATACACTGGATCTTGACTTGCAATGAAGTGCCGGTGGGAGATTTCACTTGTGCATTGTGCATAGTTGAACCGTGAGGATTCGTAGCATGCGCGTTAACTAAATTAATCCGGAACTCGCCACGATCTACGATGCACATCCCGAGCTTCGCCCACTCATCATCATTCACTCCGTGGATATGCTGTAATTTTTTTCATCCGACTCTCTATCCCTCATACTGCCGCTTCTGTGGATCTGTCACGACGGTGTACCACTCCACGTGGGAATGCTCTGCCCCACGGGGCGTACCTTCCATCCCCACCCCTTCCTCTTGGGAGTCTGCACTGCTCAGCTCACGCCGGCAGGAACTGCAGCAGCTGGTCCAGCGGGCTAAAAGGGGGCGCCGCCCAAAACAGTAGAGCCCCGGAATGAGGGCCCCAACCAACGAAGGATTTCTGTAAATTTTGAAATAAAAGTATATTCTCTCTCTCTGCACGTTATTCATGAGTGTGTTAGCGCCACTCGTAGCCTGGACGGCGAGTGTGGAGCATTCTTTTTGCCATATGCTGTCACGTGGTACGTGATCTATTTATTACCAATTCGCTGCTAAAGGATGAACCCACGCATGCTACGTAATGGCGCCAAGTCTGCCAGAAGAAAACTCGCGCTATAAAATAACGAAAGAGTAACTGATCAAGCGCTCGTTTCTGCGTTAGACACAACCTAATGAATTCCACGCACAACGAAGGCAAGGAAAGCTTCAGGGAAATCTAGTTGTCTTTTTTTTTTAGTTCAAGTGTAGCAATTATGACATAAATGGAAATGAACTCAAGTGGACGAAAAAGCACACCTGCCGTCGCTGGGGACCGCACCCAAGACCTTTGTACACTGCTGTAGCATGCGAGGTTTTATTCGTCAGCAGCCACTTGTATTAGACAAATCACGTGCCACACGACACGCCATGGCAACAACTGTGTTCCGCACTGGCCGCCATGGCTACGAGTGGCGCTAACACTCCCAGCATTAAAGGGGCCCTGAAACGCATTTCACGCGCATTGATTTTATTGTACCTTTGCGTTGTTTGGGACTTGATGATGACCGGTACACCAGTGAAAGCGGCGAAATCGAACCGTATTATATTTTAGTTTGTATCTGAAATCGGTTTCCGCGCTGACCGCAGTGCCATACATGAACAGTTTTGCGGATGCTGGCTTTGCTGCAGCTTCCTATTGGCCGCGGATGGTAGGAATAAAAGTATGCATCACACATGCTTACAATGCATCGGATATGAGAAATTTCAAATCGAGAACGTGTTTTATGCTTGCTAAAGCTGCTAAAAAGTACAAATTTGTGCATTACAATTTCATTTTGCTTGTAAATGACACAAGGAGCGCTGTGCAGCCTGTGTCGTGGTTGTGGCAGGAAGGCCACAGAGGGCGGCACGCTTGTAAGCCGTGTTTTGACTGGAAGCAGCGTCAGCGTCTCGGGATGCCGATATCTGTCGTCTGCTTTTATTTTGAAGTTTTAAGTTGAATAACTTCCGTTTGCCTGCATCGATCTCGAAAATTCTTTTTGCATTAACCTCAGAACAATACAAAGAACCTGTTTCGATGCAAAACTCAGCGAGTAAAACATGGTTTCAGGGCCCCTTTAAATGTACGGAGAAAATTGTGGGACCCTTAAGAGTTGAACGTGATAGCAATGCGTGGTCCCATTCTCATCGCGCTCTCTTACGCCTGCCGTGCTCTTCGGTCGCCTAGCCACGTACCTGTCACGACACCATTTGGTAGAAAGTGCAAGTTACTTGGGTTACTGCGTGGCCTTCCTCGTCTTCTTGCGCCATTTGACATAGATGCGTCATAAAACCTCGACGATGAAGATGACACCATTGAGACTTGAGCTAGTTGTTAATGGTTCATCTTGAGTTGGATGCAGCATTACACGAAACACGGAAAAGGAAGAAGACACACCTTTCCTGTGCCTCTTCTTTGTCCGTGTTTCCTGTAGCGCTGATGAAGAAGGCGGGAGAATATATGCGGGATGGCCGATCGCCTAACCCGGAGCGAGGGGTCGCTGGTTCGATTCCCCGGTCATCAAAGGTTTTTAGGAGCTTGCTCGCCAATCTTCCTATGCTCGCGCCTTGTCCGTTGTCGGCGGCGTGGATACACTAGTTCTCATTGGTCCCGCCATAGGCGCAGCTGCGCTCTCTCCGGTGATTTCAATAATGCTCACTAGATGGCGCGCCGCCGCTAAAGGTGGCGCACACCACTCGGCGCGTGCGCTAGTTAGATGGGTGACCGCTAGAGGGCCACGCCTCTCGTTTGACGCTCGCGTTTGGCGCGCTTCCTTTCTCTTCGCCGGGAGCTCACTCAGTGAACACTCTTCGTTACCGCTCCGCAGCATGAACGCCCCAGCCAAGGCAGCAGCGCGGCAGGAGTTCATCCTTCATAAACCAATCATTTTTGAGGGGAAACGAGTCCCCGAGCTCTTCGAGGGACGCCCTTCTTGTACTTTGTCTATATGTAATCTAAATGTATATATAGTTCATCAATAAGTATATAGTGCATCCAAATGTAAATTAATAAACATTGTCTTTGTAATGTATATATAACAACGTTGTCACGTCTGCATATGATGGTAGAGGAATGTGTACGAAGGATTCGCGGGTTACCCGATCATCTCCGAGCAAGCTCCTCTAACATCATTCACTTCGTGGATATGGGGGGGGCATTTTCTTCTTGTTTAATTGCACCTACCTTGAATATTCGCTCACTGACAACGCTGATTTTTCGCTCACAACAAACGACGCCGACACTGGAATTGCTGCGACACGAACTCTTTAACATTGTCGCATTAATACCACATAGAGTGGACGGTGGAACGAGCGCCGAAGGGCACCTGTAGGCGTTGTTCTGAAGCCGTAGCTTCGGTCCCTACTGTCTGCAGCTGTGTTTTCTTTCTTCGTCCACTTGATTTATTCCCATTTGGCATAATTACTGCACTACAGCTAAATAACTGCAATTCTATTTCCTGCGTGCCTTCCTTGAACTCATTGTATGTTGGATTCATTAGGTTGTGCCTAACGGAAAAATGAGCCCTGGGTCCATGCGGCACCACGCAACTTCATTTGCCTAGTGGCGTAAACATTGTGTTCTTCTGAATGTTATGCTCTCGGAGCATCCCCCTGCATGTAACCGGAAACACGCCGATTTAGTCATCTTACCCGCTATAATGAAGCTCATGTTTCCTAGAGGACGCCCAGCAGTACACTGCCCCGCCACGGTGGTCTAGCGGCTAAGGTACTCGGCTGCTGATCCGAGGGTCGCGGGATCGAATCCCGGCCGCGGCGGCTGCATTTCGATGGAGGCGAAATGTTGAGGCCCGTGTACTGTGCGATGTCAGTGCACGTTAAAGAACCCCAGGTGGTCGAAATTTCCGGAGCCCTCCACTACGGCGTCTCTCATAATCAGAACTGGTTTTGGGACGTAAAACCCCACAAAACAACAACAGCCCAGCAGTACACCCACTCTATACTGTCCGTGGCAGGATCCCGCATAGTTCTGCAGTTTTATGTGGAAGTATAGAGCACACTCGAGCGGTATGCGAGCAAGAAAAGAATGTTCCGATAACTTTGATTAGCACCAGAGCAATGTCGAGGTTTTACGCCCTTTAACGCACGCTGTTTGTGCACTGCAGACGTACGGGCTTCAAGCATTTCGCATCAACCGAAAAGCGATGCTGATGCCGGGATCGAAACCGCGTCTTTCAGGTCAGCAGCTGAGCACAACAACTATAGTGCAGTATCGTCACGGCGTTACGTTGATCAGTGTAAAGAATGCATGCTCCGGTTATGAAAATCTGGTTTCAGTTTCTTTTTTTTATTTAATTTCTAATACGTGAAAGCGAATACCAAATCACCGCACAGCCACAACGGAGGGCCAGAAATGCATACTCTTATCTAATGAACTGTTCTCGCGTTGTAGGCCGAAAGATCAACGAACTGATCTCAAGATAAGAACCGCAGGAAGCGTAGCACTGTCCTTTGTGCACCAAAAGCGAAAAAAGAAAAGAAAAGAAGGAGCTTGTCTGCTTGTTGCACCCGTCTCTTGACTTTCGCGTCACCGCATTATCGGGGCTTGCATTTAATCTGAGAACGAGGCTAGAGGCAAGCACGTGTCAGCGAGAGCTGCCCGGCGCTCAGACACCGGAAACGTGGATCGATAGCGCACGCAAGAAACGTGTCCCTTATTTGTGCGCGAGTTTCCCTAAGGCTCACTGCACGTAATAAGAAGACAACGGCTTGGAGACGCATCAGGAGAAGCGAGTCCTGCGACGAAACTGTAAGTGTATTATTGTTTTGATCAGGAATGTTGATCTAAATACCTTCGGAAGCTGATTACAATCGCGCCTTGCTACTCGGGCGCTCAGTCCTCCAAGTTTACAGTTGTATCAACTCGAAGAGCCTTCTTGGCAACTCGCAAAGAGAGTGGGGAACCGTGTCATGCTGACGCCTGCTTTCCGACCGAGTCCATGTCAGTAAATGGTTTCACCGGTGTCCACAATGGTGCTTCTATAGCAGTCGCGTTCAGCTTTCCAGCAGGGGCTTATGCATTGAATTCTTGTTTACCGCTGGCACGGTTATCCCTTTAGTCCAAGTCCTCGTTTTCTTGTTTAATCAAATTAACTATGTGAAATGAAACAGATACGATGAGTAAGTGTCGCTTTGTGGTTTTAAAGCCGCAGTACCGCAGCATATAATTTGCATTTCCTTCCAATATAACAGACTCAGCACCGAAGCAATTTATTTCTAAAGAAACTTGATGGGTTCTTTTAATTCATTGCAATTTCTTCCAACACAACAGACTAGTCATTCCCTCTGTGCAAGTTTCACACACATGTATCCGCAAATCATCGCCCAGTACGCATACGTATAACTGTGAAAACATGATCAACTTTTCTGGAGGTCACTTCGCGGCGTTAGCCTGCTGCGGGATGATGATGATGATTGTGGTTCGGTTAGGAAAGGACGCTAATTTCTGCAGCCCATGTAGGGAGCGCGGCTAAGCGTCCGAGGGGGAGGGGGAAAGGGAGTGAAGAGAGAGAGAGGAGAGAAAGGCCGTAGTGGAGGGCTCCGGCAATTTAGACCACCTGGGGTTCTTTAACGTGCACTGACAACGCACAGTACACGGGCCTCTGGCATTTTCGCCTACATCGAAAATGCGACCGCCGCGGCCCGGATCGAACCCGCGTTTTTTGTGTGGCAGCCGAGTACCGTAACCACTACACCACCGCGGCGGACCTGCTGCGAGAGCGGGACTTTGCAGACACTGATTGCTCTGTTTCTTCCTCTCTGCACGAGAGTTTTTGTTTTCACCCTGTATTACACGCCACTAAATTTGTAATTTATATGCTACGTATTAATCATTTTCACAAATGGACGTAGGAGCGAGCACAGTTTCAGGAATAAAGTCAACTTCTCCGTGCGTCTGGGTTCGCTGTTTGGAGCGTTTCATGGGTCGCTCCATAAGGAGTGAGGTGCTGTTAAGAACTGCAGCGTTTTCGAGCTCCGCCACGGAGACACATGGGAGCTGCGGAACAAATCAGCCTTATAGTCATTATAGCGTCTTCCAATTTGCATCTAACTGTCGTCTGGTTGAAGGAAAGGTCGGTAGCAACCAAAATTATTCTCAGAATTGCTCCCATTTCATTGCACTCTTAATTCGCAACGATGGCACCACCATCTGGGAGCGGTTCAACGAGCCAGTGCATCCTTATGTTAATGAGCGCTTTCAGTGAGCCCTTCAGTATTCTCAGAGTAGCGGAGGTGTCTCTGTTACCATATCCGCTGTCGCGGCCGCTCACACGGTGTATGTTGTACGACGCGGCCGTGTCGCTAGCTGTTCTCGGAGCTCATTAATGTTTCGTCTTTCGCGTTGGATGACCTTGTTACGCCTCTTTATTTCGGTTTCGCATGCACGAAGTTCCCACGCCGCCTTCTGCTTCGTGTATGATGACATGGAATAGAAAACAGCTGCACTAAAGGCCGCAAATCGGCACCGACGTGGACGGCCAAGTGTCACTCATATAAATGATTTCTTCTGCCAAGAGACACCTCAACAGGAAGCGAAACGTATTCGCACGCTCTCGGCTCAAACTCCTATGCACTGACTCTCGCATCCCCAGTGCAAAGCGCGTCGCAACATAGCTGGCTGCCGTTTACGCCGTACAAAAACACAAGTGGTTGTACATTGTCCAAGCAACGCGCCGGCAAAACACCGATGCGCGCCCAAAAGACGGCCGTCGACAAGCAAATCATGCGCCTTTCGCTCGCGCGGACCGCGTGTTCACAAAACGATCTACTCACGACCCGTTCGGTTGGGCTTGCAAGGTTCCACCGTTCGCGAACGCTATTGGTATTTTTGGCTAGTTTGCGCAGGGCTTCGACGCGTGCAATAGACCCTTTTCATAAACTGTAAAGCTAGCTTCCCTGCAATGCAACTTGCCCTACTAATGGCGACAGCTGCCTTTGTTTAAATGCTGTCAAAATTCAAGTTGCACATGCTGCGACCCGATTTTTGGGGATGTTTGTATCAGAAGGGCTGCATCGACATTTTACATGCCCTATCGCAAGCCATTTGCGCTTGCACACGTTGTTTCCCGGATTGCCAATGCCGCCATTAGTAGGGCAAGCTGCATTGCAGGAAAGCTAGCTTGCAGTTTATGAAAAGTGTTTATACAGAGGATCCGGTGCACTGTGAGTCGTTGGACAACTTTCGCTTGTGTGGAATTGCCGAGGATCACTGCGCTCGGTCAAGGTGCCGCTGATGGCGACTGTTATGTTCGGCGGCAGATCGGCGGGGAAGAGCAGGCGACGGCGCCCTAGCGCATGGCTTTTCCCGTAGAAACGTCGTGGTATGCACTCGGTACGCAGTTGACGTGGCGGCTTTGCTCCCGCGACGCACGCGGTCAGTAATTGCTGTGACGGACATAGCTGCACAGCATAGGGTTGACATGAGGGTTGACAGGTCTCTTCACTGTGGTACAGTAGAGCATTTTCGGAAGAGCATCCGAGAAAGGAACAACAAGGGGGGAGTCGCTTGCAAGAACAGCGGGGGCTCGCTGTCAAAGTAATCCTTCGACCTTTGTGCTCGCTCGAACTGTCGTCAACGGAGGAGGAGATGACCCCGTCGTGGAAATGTGCGGAACTGATTTTTCGTACAATAGACCTGCCAAACGGTTCTCTTGAAGCGGCGGCTGGGTTGCATGCCGCCGGGTAAACAGAGTGGCAATGTAGGCCGCTGCAGAGTTCTGCTAACTGATCACGTGTTTAGTGGATGATATCTTTCGGTGAAGCTCGGTGCAGCAAGCGGGTCGAAAGGTCGGACCGCGAGGGCGTAACCGTAGGCTCTCATGGAGAGGGTGAACATGTACGTGATTGGTAAGGTGTTGCATATGAGTTGGTCCCAGGAGGCGGTCGCAGAAGCGATCAAGTGTATTTAACGGAGAAAAGAGAATCGGAAGGGAGAGAGCTTAGCGCTAACTTGGGTCGCAGACGCGGCAAGGTGGTCAGAGGTCGAGCTTGGCGCTGCCTCTGACGAGTTATGATGATGTTTTAAAGCTTAGTGCTTATTCACGTTTGAGTGCAAACGTTAAGGGCTCGGAACGAACCACTTGGTGTGGTTCGAGCCCAGTTGTGTTTTGATGTCTGTGACAGTACTGGCCGCCCCGGCCAAGTTTTGTAAATAATGTAAATAAACCTGAGGTTTGCTGTGAGGACATCTTGCTCCAGGCTGCGTTCTTCGACGTGTCGCCGCGGACATCGGAACCATCATCGAGAGAGAGAACAACACCACTCTCAAATTTAACTGCGACTTGCAACACGTTCACGTATACAGTGTACACGATCGGTATCCCATAGCCTTCCATTCATCAGGTTTCCGCTTATACTTTCAGGAGCTTCCGTGAACACACATTTCAGTCCATTGTTATATATACCGATTCCTATGACAGAGCGATCAAATACATTTTTTTTCCTTATACAAACACGTTGCCTCCGTGACCTAAGGCTGACTCAGGCTCATAAAAGCAAGAAAGTGCACACAAATATCTGTGACAGCTTTTACGAACGTTACTATAGAGAAGATTGATGATGATGATGATTGTGGTTCTTTTAAGGAACGGACGCTAATTTCTGCAGCCCATGTTGGGAGCACGGCTAAGCGTCCGTCGGGGTAGGGGAGAGGGAGTGAAAGAGATAGAAAGGAGAGAAAGGCCGTAGGGGAGGGATCCGGAAGTTTCGGCCACCTATATTGTTTTGTGGGGTTTAAAGTCCCAAAACCAGCTCTGATTATGAGCCGTAGTGGAGATCTCCGGAAATTTCGACCACCTGGGGTTCTTTAACGTGCACTGACAACGCAAAGTACACGGGCCTCTGGCATTTTCGCAAGGAGGTTATATATTACTTTTATGGAGTGGAAGCGTGCCGCCGAAAGTGAAGCCGTCGCCGCCATCTTGCTCAAGGAAACAGTAGCAGACGACCACACAGACGGCGGAGTGCGTAGACAACACGACGCTGTTTCGGGGTGTTTAAACACTATGTCCTGTTTTTCCTAGGCATCTAAATATTTGAGAAGGCAACGGTGACTTCGCGCGTCGCTTTCGTCTGCACAAATCGCGTTGAGAAGAGGCCTGGAAGAACATTTCACGTGTAAGTTTTTCTCACTTTCTTCATGTACGGCTGCCCGTTTTCAGTGCATTTTGCTAAAATAGAGGGCAATTTTAAACGTTCGCGTCCATATATTACATCCCTACGCCTGTATCAAAGTTAACTGTAAGCTTTAAATACTTGCTAGTGCTTCGTTTTCAGATGCGTGCATACATCTACGGGCTCGAGTTCTGGTAAAACACGCGTCTGATGCACATATTGGATATTTCCTGCAGTGTTTGTATGCGAACTTTAGAGGAAGGGCATCTTTCCGGAGCATAGACGCAGAATTTGTTATGCATACGTGTAGACGAATGCGCAAATGCAGCGAGCACGTACGTATGGCGCGTGTTTCTCCGTGCTACTGGTTTCGAAAATGAAGAGAAAAAAAATAAAAAATACTGTGCGTAGCCTTCTGACTGAGAACATGTGGTGTTCGGAGGGGTGGATGGAAAGCTTAAAACAGCCACTCGATCACCTCTACTCTAGTGACACCGAACAACCCGACCTCTGTCTTCAAGTGCGTGCTTTTCGGCGCGTGTCCCCCGTGTAAGAAATATCCTACGTATACGTTTACAGTTAGAACTAAATAAAGTTTTCCGAACGCACCCAACGGGTCTTGGTAGACGCGGATCTGAGAAGACTTCGCAAACGTTAAGAGCAACGAATCATTTGGAAGAACGTACGTGGAATACGAAAAAAAAAAAAGGCAACATGCAGAAAGCATGCGCTGTACTCAATGGGTTGGATACATGCTTAAATAAAGGGCACGAATGCATTTTACGTCAGCTGGCAGTCGCACAGTGCCGCGTATTTGCGCTATATAGCGTCACCGCATCACAAAAACCTAGTTTCTACTAACAGAGTAAGCCGGCAAGTACGATTTGCATAGAACCTCTCAGCCAGCTGTGTTCTGTTGTTTTCCTCGACGCCTACAGCTGAGTACGGACGCGGCAAAATTTTTTTTCTCAACTAGAAAACACCGTTGGTAACTGGAATAGGCATAAAGTTGGTTTCTGTCTCTATGTTTCGTCGTGAGGTTGCAAAACAAGTCAAGCGCCTCTCTTAATACATTGCCGTCTATGGCGGGCCCACTTACTTTTTCCTCTAGTAACGTGACCGCCGCCGGCTTCACTTGGCCCCGTAGGCGGCTGCAGGGACTTCCACTCCGGAAGTTTAATGCAACCTCCTTGCATTTTCGCCTCCATCGAAAATGCGACCGCCGCTGCCTGGATCGAACGCACGTTTTACTGGATTGGAGCATTTACTATCCTCTAGTGGAACACCGTCTGTCGATTTAGTAGGCCGTCGTTCCCACGTCAACAGCGGCCGCGTGCCAAGAGCGCCAGAGGAAAAGGTAGTCCGGTGCTTATAGCGGTTCGTCCGCTTGTTAGTGCAGAATTCGCAATAAGGTTCGACGTTTCGCACGAAAGGTGCCTCATTGGCAAGGTATAATCGCAAACACTTTTAATGTAAACATAGAGATTTTCCGAAAGTTTTCATGGAACCCGCGGCTCAGTTGTGGCTGAAACAAACGATCTGTATCTGACCATCGGGTTATTTGGCTCCGTCGACGCGGTGGTTGTGAGGCACCACTTGCGACCATTTATTGTAAACGTACTGCATCTCAAGCGGCATATTAGGGCAAATCATTGTGGTAAATTGTTTGAGTTTCTTCTAAACATACAGTATATGCGAACACATAAATGTAGGCCCGAACACCTCGTTTGCACCCGTTGACTTCCTGGAACAGTTTTCCCGTAGTAGAGTACGGTGTACTCTGAATCCTTTTAGGGGCGAAGCTCCTTAAAGTTTGGGTCTCTCCGTCCGTTGTTCCTAGTAGCGCGTTACCTTCAGTGAAATGAATGATGCTACGTGTGGGAGGCGCGCCCTCGGCGCGTGCCTCCCGGCGCACGAGCTCTCTCACTCTTCCATCTGCTTTCTTGTGAGAGAGAGAGAGAGAGAGCGAAAGGCGCGCGTTTACTATGGAAACGCTCTTTCTTCGATGAACGCGCTACCAGCTCGCAAAGAAGGAGAACGCGCCCTCACGCGCGAGAGACAACGTTGGCGCAGGCAGCGTCTTCTAGCGAGTTTCTTGATTGAAAAATGCCGACTGCTCGCGTTCACCGGCCGCCCATATATATATATATATATATATATATATATATATATATATATATATATATATATATATATATATATATATATATATATATATATATATATATATATATATATATATATATATATCGCGCTAGAAACGGGAGCCGTGCCGTGGTTCCTGCGCCATGGTGCGCCACTTCTTCGTCGCCTTCTCCTTCCATCTGTTGCTTGCTACGTACGTCATAGGATGTCCCCTCCCCCCGAAAGAAGAAGCAAAAGCAGTAAATGTATAAAAAAACAGACTAAGGAGAGGAAACACACGCAAAAAGGAAAAGTCACAATGCGCAGACACATCCACATGTCCCAAGTTGGTTCCCGTAAACTTGCAAAAGCTTCAGAGCGGACGGTGGCGCAGTCCGGAGGAACACACACACACACACACACACACACACACACACACACACACACACACACACACTATATATATATATATATATATATATATATATATATGACGTACGTAGCAAGCAAGAGATGGAAGGCGAGCGACGAAGAAGAGGCGCGTGCAGTATAGAATAAACCATGGCGCTGGAACCACGGCACGCCTCCCGTTCCTAGCGTCACACGAGTCGACAGGATGACGACCTGGTCACCCCTGCGTCATCTTCACGTCATCAACGAAGCTGTCAACACAATGCCGTGACTACACGTCGACCACAGAGCCGGACATCTGCTCTGTACAGTGACCACCTTCATGGCAGCATCATCGGCGGAACTTCACATCCCCAAGTACACCGGATCAGCGGACGATGGACTCGTGGAGGACTGGTTTGACCTCTTCGAACTCCACGCTACTGCTGCATCGTGGTCGGAACGGGACATGGTCTCCAAGTTCAATGACCACGTAACCGGTGAGGCCTTCCGATATAATCTGACGTTCATATTCCAAAACGATGAAACGTGGGAAAAGATTAAAGAGGAAATGATCCGATTTAAAGACTTCAGTGTAGATTCTCCTATTAGCCACCAGTTCGACATACTTCGAGTCAGCCGTGGAAGTTATAAACAGCTTTCATGTAGTCATTATAATTTCCGAACAAGACCGCATATTATTAAAACGTCGACAAAAATCCCAGACTTGCAACGCTCAGAATATACGAAGCACACTCAAACGCCTCGTCTCAATCTACAATTATCAAGAGCCAATGTGAAGCCATTGATCACTGAACAGCAATCAACTCGCAATTTCAAACGTGTGAAGCCAATGCTCCCTCAACTGTCATCAAGTCGTGTTTCTAAAAGGACCAACCTTCCACCAGCTTTCCCATCATTCCCGCCTGCCTAAAAGTCGATGTCGCCTACCTCTTCACTGCGCTGTAGCGTTGGAGACATTAGTGAATCATCGCATGCACTTGATTCAACATCTCACGTACGTGGTTCACCACCTGGCTTTCCTATAAATGGCTCCTGTGTGGTTCGTAAACCCCCCTGCGTGCTTCGCAAGGTTACTACATTCACGGTAGACGAGCTGATGCACCGAGAAAATAACGCACCAAGCCTCGGCCCTTCCACGGAGATTCACGCCATAGAAGAGCCTAGTGCGATGGTTCCCGAAAAAGATGTGCGCTCGCAAGCATTACCTGGCCAAGCCGTGTCTGCCGCATTACCGCCCACTACTAAACCACCTCAAAGTCGACAGCATGTGGACTCAGCATTGAGGACCAGCATCAATTCCGCAAACATAAAGGCAGCGACAATTGGTCGTGACAAGGAGACATGTCTCCCGCCTGCACATTACCCTGAGACAAGCACGTTTAATGAGGCGCTTCCCAACAACTCTGGCCCAGCAGCACCAATGCATGTGAAGTGTCACAGCAGCCAGCCATCCACCACCGACCTGCTGAACACTTCGACCTGTGCACAAAACCGAAGTCACGCTCCGGAAAGAACACCAGATCATCAGCATTCAAAGCAACACAAGCAACATCAGCAGGGTCCAAGCAAGTGGCTCAAAGAAATTCACCGACTACAACAACGACTTCAACAAGGACAACGACGAACGAAAACTTCGCCGAAAACACACTTGCTGCTTAAACAACGTGTGAGAGCCAGAAGTGTAAAAGAAAGGCAGATTCAGCACTTAAGACATCTTCATCAAAAGAAACGTGACCAAAGGCAACTTAAATATCAGCGATCAAGAAAGCGTGCTCTACAAGTACATCTGCTGCAACGCCAGAGAAAAAGACGAAAAGACAACAGACCATTCATCGCACCCCACATCTTCTCTCCGCCGAATGTATCTAAATTCATTATTCCATAAACTGCGTTTACCTTTAACAACACCAAAGCTTTTATCTTCTGGTGCCTCTCAGGATGGTACAAGCCGTCACGCTGTTTTGTCAGCATTACATAAATTTATCGAAGCCTCCGGAAGATTACGCTGCTAGTGCTGTCGACCACAGGGTTTCGTTCCCAATGTTTCATTTAGTAAATTCTAATTATTAATTTTAATTAGAAGTTCTTCCTTCCTTTTTATTTTTTCTAAGATATCGGCCTTAGACTTTTAATTTTCCTGCTCTTTACATCATTACTTGTAGTGTGGCCAATCCCCCTCGCGGTTATGTCCCAACTATAGAGGCCACAACAACAACAACAACATCAGTCCCGACGGTACAGAGTAACAAAGCGATGCCGACAACATCAGAACTTGAGGCGCTACAATATACTCAAGCACTACCCAAATCTGTCGTTGGTAGCAGCTGCACCGCCGCCTAGGTCCATATGCATTGCATGCTTATATCGTCCGCAGCGCAGCAGCCAGCCTCGGCCGCCACAGACCTATAGATTTCTCCGGACTGCGCCACCCTCCCGCTTTGATGCTTTTGCGAGTTTACGGAACTCACTCGGGACATGTGGAACTGTCTGCCTATTGTGACTTTTCCTTTTTGTGTGTTTCCTCTTCTTGTTCGGTTTTTGCTACTTTTACTGCTTTTACTTCTTCTTTCGGGGGGAGGGGGAATTATGTGACGTACGTAGCAAGCAAGAGATGGAAGGCGAAGGCGACGAAGAAGAGGCGCGTGCAGTGGAATAAACCATGGCGCTGGAACCACGGCACGGCTCCCGTTCCTAGCGTCATATATATATATATATATATATATATATATATATATATATATATATATATATATATGCACTGGATCTTGACTTGCAGTGAAGTGCCGGTGGGAGATTTCACTTGTGCGTAGTTGAACCATAGGGATTCGTAGCGTGTGCGTTAACTAAATTAATCCGGAACTCGGCACGATCTCCGATGCACTTCCGGAGCTTCGCCCACTCATCATCATTCACTCCGTGGATATGCTGTGAATTTTTTTAACTTCTCGTGCATAGAGTGCGAACGGCGGTGTGGGAACGGGCGGAAGTAGTGTACGTTCTCGAAAACATATGCGTTTACGCAGTCGCTTAACATGGCAGTGCCGTGTTGATGAAACCTTAGAATAAGGTTACGAGCCCCGCGCGGAGAGCAGCCGTGCCGCATATCTCTGTGGAAAAAAATATCTAACTTAAACACATGTTTTCCTTAAAATATATCGTGCAAGGTTGCACCGCAGTTAATGCCAAAACGAAAGAGAAAGCTGCTACCGTTTGTATTGAGCTGGGTCCATTAGGAGTAACACCGCAGGTTTCTGGGTGTACTAGAGAGTGCTTGTGACATTTTAGGCATAGGGTTAGTTGTACAGAGCTTTCCCAAACTATTGTACCGCAGTTGCTGCGAAAACGACACAATGCCGATACCGTTTTGTATTGAGCTGGTTTCATTCGCAGTGTTACTGCTGGATTTTCGTGGCTTCTGCCTGCAGTTCAGTGCTTGCGACACTTGTGGCGTATAGGGGCACCTGCAAGGAACTCTCCCACGGTAGTGTACCATGTACTCTGACTGGTTTACCATTTGCTGTAAACACACGAGAGAGAGCCGTCTCTCGCCGCTTTCGCAGCCTCTACGTTCAGCTCAGTGCTTGCGTCCATTAAAGCACAGGGACAGCCCTATAGAGCTCTCCCATAGTAGAGTACAACTTGGACTGATTGGTTTACCATTCGTTCAAAACAGACGAAATAGTGATCACAACTTGCACTGATTGGTTTACCATTCGTTCAAAACAGACGAAATAGTGATCACAATTTGCACTGATTGGTTTACCGTTCGTTCGAAACAGACGAAATAGTTATGTCACGTCCCTTATACTGCAAAGCACGCCTTACACATCTACTCAGAAACTATCTTGTTCTTCGAATTGCTGCCATTTAGATGCGCACCTAACAAATAAACCGTGAGACGTGGGACGCGTCATACTGGAACACGTATAAGCGACAGTCTTGCTTCCTTGACAGCTCCTCCCGCTCGCCTCATATATATATATATATATATATATATATATATATATATATATATATATATATATATATATATATATATATATATATATATATATATATATATATATAATACCGAAATGTAGCGTGCGCTTTTCTTCGACGTAAGGGACGTCTGTGTTCCTACTTGGCGAACTTAAGCCTACGCCCACTTCTGCGCTTAGCACAATGACCTTGATCACAATCGAACAGGTAGCTGAATGCCGAAGAGTTCGTTATAGCCAATTTCCTCACTTACCTCTCCGCATTACGCCGATTCCTACACTTGGTGGGACCTGCAGCATTTTTTATGCTCGCCATTCGGCCTTCTACGCGTCCGTTTCCGATTCTTCCGTTCGCGGAAGAAGGCGGTAATGAAACGCAGATTATTCCGCTCTTCGAACTCTACTAATAAGTCCTCTCTGCCGTTCCTAAAAACCACGCCATAGTTCCCAACTGCCTTGTCTCCAACCTGCTTCTTGCGTACTATATAGCACTGAAGTCTAGCGTAGTTATGGGATATTTCAATGCTAAAGTAGCGCCAGGTAATGTTGGATCAGTATTCGCTGCCTCTGTGCAATGTTGCTTGCGTAAAGTGCTGCTCAGCCATGTATATTGGGCTCTCTGAGACCAATGTAATAAATGTATTGATTTTACCATATGGACAATCTCAAAAGGAAACCATAGTAACCGGGCTTCTGATCACTCAAGAAATGCATGTTACTCATCACGAAGCTCAAGACACCTCGGGCATCACAGAGCTTCTGTGCAGAAGTAAGACTATCTCACCCTTTGCAACATTGGTGGAAAATATATTTCGTCGGTACCGCTAAGAATTTGGAAACCAAAACAAAGCGTCATTCAGCTCTGGAGGAGACCGCCAACAAACATCGCTTATCATGCACATATCACCGTCTATTATCACCTATATCTCGTTAACGAAGCGGACGTCTGCTGTCGAGCGGAAGTGGTGACGCTATGTGAGGCTGTACGGTACCTTCGAGGTGTCACAACGCAGTCTACTTGCTCGTAAGCCCGCATAGCGGGCACGACTATTCAACACGAAGACGTCGATCCCCCACGCAACGCTCGTATCCGGTGCATATAGCGGGCCCTTGATGACTGCTTCACATAGCGTCGATTATGACAGTTACACTGATTCGCCACAGTATTTCTTCCAGGACATAAATGCTACGTTAGCATAAGAGACCAACGGAGCGGTTCTTTCGATAACTCCTACCTGAGCAGACTTGCGTCACGCAGTAATATTTCGGGGCAATAATGAGAAAAAATAGAATACAACAGTGGAGCATTCATGGAGGTCGTAGAATAGTACTAGGGACGACTTGTGAATGTCTATGGCTCCATTACAGCCGTGTCGTTGTTGCGATGATTTTTTCTGCGTTAAATCCGGAACAGCTGCAATAACTCGCGAAAACTAGCATGCGGGAGCTGCTTAACTTGTACTCACTTGTTATGAAGACACCTTGTTCAATAAATGATTCATAGTAATCCTGCATGGTTTCAAGCCTGCATCTGCAAGTGGTAGCGCTTCGTGGGCGCTCTTATAGGGTACCTATACTGCTCTTAAATCTGCGCACAGCGTAGACGCGCGATGTGACACAGGGCTGCTTAGAGAACATCACAGAGAACGCTCTGTCCTGCGCTCACTCGACTTGCGCCGTGCTGTGCACTCTTAGAACGGTAACCTTTAGTTTATTTCATAGGTACACAAAAATGTGAAAAAATGTCCTTTACTAAAGTTGAAGTGCTTTAACCTTTATAAAGGAGCATATTTTCACACATTTTTGTGTACCTATAAAATAAACTAAAGGTTACCGTGCTAAGACTGTTACAGAGAAGCAGTTCTTGTCGCATGTGCCGTCGTCATCGTAATACTAGTAGTAGCAGTAGTAGCAGTAGTAGTAGTTGTAGCAGTACTACTACTACTACTACTACTACTACTACTACTACTACTACTACTACTACTACTACTACTACTACTGCTGCTGCTGCTGCTGCTGCTACTACTACTGCTGCTATTAGTAGCAGTTCTAGTTGTAGTAGTAGTAGCAGAAGTAGTCGGCGGTCGCTTAAATACCATTGGCTGAGCCTGCAGGTAGTGTGAGCTCGCTTTGACTGACCAGGTGCAAACGTTCGTGTTTCAAATCTCACGGTGGTTCACCTCCTATGCAATATCATTGCCTTATCCTACGAAGTAAAAAAAGTAAGAAGTCGTTGATCCCTCTGTCGCGAGAATCGGTATAACACGAAAGTGGAACCTCTGTCTTCGCGAAGTTGTGGAATGCGTAAGCTGCAATCTGGCGAATCGAGGGGTGGGAGATGGCTTGGCTACTGCGAACGTGTGAACACGTCACATGTAGACATCAGCGCACCTCGACATGGCACAATGATACTCGACAGGTGTACACGAGGGAATCTTCTTGGACAACTCACATTGCTCCGGAAACACTGAATTGAACGCGCCAGAGCCTTGCGCAGACCTGCCATAAACAAGGAGCGTCCGCAAATGGTGATACCTTGCATGCTAAACCGAAGCGGTTGTGAGCGGTTCGTGTTGTGAAAACACAGCCCGCTGCAACGCAAGGGCAATGATTTGTTTGTTGACGGCCGTCCTTACGTTAACGCCTGCAGAAGTGCTCGTCGCAACTCACCACACCTGGCCACGCAAGAAAAATTTTGTAGCGGCAGCGTTCGCACTTCGCCCGAGGAACGCACCGTCGTGACGCCGCGACACCCTAACTGCCGCGGCGGTCGAAACGCGAAGACTACCGAAGCGCTGACTACCGGCTCGAATTAGCATGACAGTATGCTTCGCTCTTTCTATCATTTCTAGGTGGCACTACTACTACTAAACGCCTTTACTTTATCCGGAGAACAATTAAATGCAACTTGTAAAGCGCCGTAGTGAATATATACGGTTCATCTGTTCCCTGTGGGAGTGATGTTGCGGTGATGTATCGGCAGAGTTTCCAGCTCCTCTCGTCAAACCCCGGGTGAAGGAGGGTTCGAGTCCGACTGAGTGGAACTTTTCATTATGAATGAATGTTCACCTGCAGAAGCCGGAGCCATAACTACCAGGCGGCGGCTACATCAAGCAACTGCGCATTTCCGTAGGAATAATTTTGTATTTCCTTGTCGCGTTTTCTTTCCTTTGACCACTGTACAGTTGATTTCACACAGTTTAAAAACAACACACTCCTTTGTGCGCACCGCACAGCTCCAGTAAATTCAGTCAGCACGACAACGCCTTGTTGGTATAAGGTGAGTCAGAGAACAGCTGATTGACGAGTACGTGAAGAACTCTTTCATCCTCCCGCTGTATCGCTATCCAGCAGCTTGCTTCCGCCTGCTCCGACGAATGGCGATGCCTCTACCAGTGGCCACACAATCTCACTGAGGAGTTTCACCCTGGGCGTGCTGTACCGCTGCTCCCGAATTGATTCGGAACGCTCGTTGCCAGCACAAGGTTGGATCGGTGGCCGCTGATCGGCGGACTGCGCGAGCAGAAAAATAGTGCCACGGCCGACGCATGCACCGCTTCCATTTCGAAGAAACTCTCGCTTCCTAGCGAATGTAGGTTGTCGTTGTCCAGCTTCAAACGGTGAGCGCTGTAGAAGTCAGCTGGAGATGCCACAGGGGGCTGTGTGTATGCGGTCTTTGACATGATCTGTGTGCACTCACGCACGTTGAAGCTTGTAAGTCCTCTGGCGTGCGCGTTTGGTTTGTTTCGCGGGTTTTATCATTTGTTACGCTAGGCGGCAATTAACTTTTCGATTGTACTTGCGCGATCGGTTAGAATATGCGCGGTGTGCGGCTGCAGCTATAGCACCATGAAAGCCGGAAGCTCTTGCGTAATGCAGCCGCGAGCGCTTACAAGATAAGAACATGCATAAGCCATGGAGGCATCCCGAAAGTCGGCGCTCATTTCCAGTCCCAAAGTCTTGTTCAAGAGAGTCAACTATAGCTAGCCTTTCAGCGCAAGGCGGCGAGGTCAGCTTGCTAAGGACACTGCACATCCGTACAGGAGACCTGTATATTTCCGCCGGTGTGCTTAGTCCACGAGCGGCCACATGCCCGGCGTTCTAAATTATTCTGCATTACCAATGGACACGGGAAAGTGCACTTGGTAATGCTAAGCATCGTCAGGTTCCATTTAAAGTTGAGATTGAGAAGACACGTGCCTGCGAAAACTGCGGCTTCTATTTCACTAGGACAGGGTACGAATACGCAGAGGCAGTGAGCCCAACGTTATCCCAAAGAGCTTCATCTTTATCAGAGACGAAAATGATCTCGCGACAAAAGACGTTTAGAAGGTTCCCGTGATGCGGTTATCGACTAGCGTGCAGTCGAGCGCAATTTGAGGGATATCAGAGGTGCGTCGTCCAGGAACGACAGCGCCGCAGCCGCGAATCCTCATTCGAGGGAAGAGAGGTATCAGGCTAGTTTCTTCATTCTTTCTGCTGTTCCTTAAGTAGCGGTCACCCCCTTTCCCACGGCGAATTAACCAGTCAATGCTTAATCGGAAGAAATGGGAGGAGAAAGTGGGCGAGCTATCGCAGGGTTGATCGTTGTAGCATGGGACAGTTAACGAAAGAGAGAAGACGGTAAATTTTGATTTTCACTCATCCGAAACTGGCTGCTCAGGAAACGCTAGGCTGGTCGACGCTCGCGCGATAACCGAGGCGATAACCTTCAAACCACTCTCGGCTCTTCTTCATCCTAGACCGACGAACTGATAGCTCGCCGTGGGCGTCCGTTCTTCTGGTTTCCGAGCGCAGAAACAATAGCGCTGACCTCCACGGCTGTTGAAGCGACTAAGTTGCCCAAAGAGAAAGACCGTGTGCAGACCAGAAGGTGTTGTTAATAGGCAGCAAGGCAGTCCGCGGTATGGACATCTGCCACATCGTGTACCATAAAGTACCCTAGATATACCCTTAATGTACCCTAAAGGTGATACCAACCCGCCGTGGGTAGCTTGCGGGCCAGGAATCTCGAGGTCGCAGGATCGAATTGCGGCCACGGCGGCCGCGTGGGGGTGAAATGAAAGAAATGTAAACAAACATATCTAGGTGCACGTTAAAAAAATCCCAGGTGGTCAAAATGATCCCGGAGTCCTCCTCTAGGGGCGTGCCTTAAATCATAGCCGGCACATGACCAGTTGTTATTAATAGTTGGCATCGGAATTCTCACGAGCTAATTTTCTCCCCACGTTTTCTCGTTTTTGTTCGGGCTTGAATGGCATTCGTTAAGTCCGATATGGCTGTAAAGACCAAGGAGCTTTAACGCACTTCGTTGATGGATGTTATTTCGAGTGTACAGGAACTTTCATTGTTTGGGAGGGTCTTACTGGATTCGCAGAATGAACTTACATAGGAGGATACGAGGAAATAAGCAAACAAGATGCCCGCAGTGTCAGCATTCTTGAATTCATCAAGAAGGCACTCGAGCAATTGCGTATTCGTGTCCTCTATAAGAAATTTAGACCCCGTGCAAACCATACAGATAGTAAATCAGCGGTCCCCCGTGTTTGACGCCGAGTTCGCCAGAAGTTTCATTGAAGTCTTTCTGAATTATTTGTGACGACTTTGTGTGTTTTTTTAAGGTGCTTGCGCACACAGCTGGCTTGGGTTAATCGCGGTGTTTATTTTAAATACCGCACGTTACACTTAGCATGATCACCTTAGTGTGGTAGCGGACTTAAGGAAAAGGAAGGGGGCGGGGGGGGGGCGTTGAGCATAATTGGAGAAATAATAGGTGCGATCGAGCCTATTTATTACGGGCAACGACAAGAACCATCGCACAATGGGCTTCGCGTATAACCATAAAGTAGTGGTGGGCACAGGACAAGTATGGGTCGAGTGCGGGGGAAAAAGTACGCCCTCGCAAATGCACAGCTTTCCGCGAACACCGCCGACGCCGCGCGTTCAGACCGGGTACAGACGGCTTCACTGCAAAAGCCCTTGAAGAATAACCATAAAATATGCCAGACTAGAGTCAAACATTAGCGCTTGAACAATCGCCTACTGGAGGAGCACTGCTTTCCACTGCGTTGCCTTGGCAACACGAAGCAGTGCCCCGGCCGACGAGCCATCAAGCGTGCATTTGCCGTAGGCGATTTCAGGAAGCCAAATTAGGCGACAGTTTGGCCTCTGGGCTGGCAACCACCGTCACTGACGCCATTCGCCACGTGACGTAGCTCAGTCTCTCCCCTGGAAGCGGTGCAGCAGGTTCGCGAAACGGGATGCAGCGGGCCTTCAACAATTTCCACGGCCTTGCCGACTTACCTGGTGAGTCGGCTTCGCTAACCTTGCGATAATCGTGTTAGCGAGTGGTTGTTAATTGTAGTGCAATGCGCCGACGAACTGGGATGACGCTATGCTGCTCGATTATGAGATGAACTTTCCGGTTGAAATGGTTGTTCGATGGTGGGTTGTTCGACAGCGGGCTGTCAAAAGCGTCCAATGTTTCGGGCGGTGCATTGCCGGAATGATCTGCTCTGCATAAAGGAAGTACTAGTACACCAGGTGAAAGTTTTGTGAATGTCGGTTGGTACGGAAAAGTGTTCGTGCAACACATCTGATCGTGTGCAAGCGAAGGTACTTTTCGTGCCTGAACCGTCCGCTCCGCAGGAAATTATGACCGCTGGAAGTGTTGAAATAGTGTCATAAATTGTTAGAAGCGACCTGTATGTGTCTGCTTGCGGCTGTCCCGTGTGCCGGATGCGAGTGCTTTCACAGAGAGCGCAAAGTAGGAAATGCCCGTAGAACGGGAGCATTTGTCAGTACTGCTGCTGTCTGAAGCTTGCTAGAAACGTGGCAGCGACAGCTAATATCTTGTTGCCTGCATCATTGGCACTGATTCCTATAAAAAGTATGCGGCTCCTGTGTGCACAGACGCACAGTTTTCCTTATCGTCGCTCTTCCGTGAAGTCGGTTTGTATCGTAGATCGCAAGTGCTTTCGAAAATAAAGAATAACTACAACAAACGCCGGGCCATTCAAAGGCCGCAAACAGAAGTTCTGTCCTTGAGATTCTATCAGCACTTCTTAGGCGCTTTTTGTGGTGACTACAGAAGCAGAAGAAACGCCAGGGCACTGGTGCTTACGCACACGGCTGTATTCCGTGCATCGATAGTGTGACGTGCGTGATAATTAGAGCGTGGTCCTTGGCATGCGTAAACTGCGAGGTGTTACTTGTTTATATATTCACTTTCTAATCACATTTGAGTGCAGACCGCCTTGTCATACCGGCGCTGCCAATGAATCACTCGTTAAGTTCTTGCGGCACAACGAGCTACGAACACAGATCTGATTTGCATGATAGCCATACCTGTGTGGCTATGAATGATCGAGTATGTCTGAGGTTCGAAGATTTCCTCCATGGCCCGTATTTGCATTTGTAGTGGTGATCCTCACTAGCATTGGCGATTTGCTCCCAATAAATATGGCCCTTCATGTCTCGGTTCGCCTAACAGGAGTGCTGAAAGGCGTAAGTCGACAGCACTTAAAAGACAATTAGCGATTTTTTTGCTTACCGTGCCGCGTCTTTCCATTTCAATGCTAGCAGCATCAATCAGCCAGTCGTCCTCTCATTTGACTGAGCTTTCTTAGTACCGTTGGGCGTTGTTATCACTCTAAGTGCTCAAATACATAAAAATCCACCTGAAGGGGAACATATAGTCGACGTGCTGCAAAATATAAAAGCAAATGTACCGTTGTAAATTTCGGGCAATTCAGAATTAGGATGGCCTTTTGCTTGGCAGTGTTTCGATATTGGAGCATGCGAACAATGGTTTCTTTTTTTTTTTTGCTAAGTTAACGCTCCATACAGTTTTTGTTTGCACACTCTTAACGTAAGAGAAGATGGAGCTATCCTATATAATTTAGATAGAGTACATAAGCGTTTGCAATACGGCACATCTTGGGTGCTGTCACTGCGAAATAGTTTTGGCGTCGTCGCACTTCAAAAAAGAATTAAAATTTTTTTTTGATGAACGAATCAGAACCAAAATATGGCCGTATGATCGACGTTAATTAGACAGTGTAATCAAAAAGAAAAGCAGAGCTCATCGGTCTTCCCGTTGAGAGAGGCCTATATGAATATTTCCTTATTTTTAGAAAATTAAGACAGATAAAACGTGCCTACGCACGTATGTATGGCTTTACCTTTCATCACGACTACTTTAGCAGATAAACATCAGGTCAACCTTTCTTATCGCTTTATCATTTTGCGGGACTTCAAGGGCTCGACAGTAACAGGGGAAGTGCCCAGCTCAACCGCCGATTTCGCACTGCAACAATTTTGTCGACTAAATGCATTGCACTTTATCTGCACACGAGGCACGCGCTTTCGAAAACACGCTCGTTATCACAAGGCCTTACCAGGCAGCCGTTTGGTGTTAACATTGAAGGACCACTTAGAAGTCAACCGTCTAGCTGTTATTACTCGGGGACAGCTAAAAATTCCTGGGTTTTACCGGCCAGAGCTGCTTTATGAATATGAGACACGTTGCTGAGGAAGTCTCCGGCAATTTCGACCACATGGCACTGTTTAACCAGCAGTTAGATATAAGGACATGGGTCTTTGGCATTTTACTTCCTGTGGAAGTGGCGGTGCCCTGGGCAAAATCGAGTCAGCGTTTTTCGGTATGAGCACCCAGTCACTGTAACCACTTCATCTCTGCTGCGATGGCAGCTCTCTGTTAACTGTGTCGTCAAGAAGTGCATATATATGCATTATTTATTGTTATTTCTATTCGTGTAAATTTAAACGTTGCGGCCAAATTCAAGCCAGGTGTTATACTGAGCAAGTTGTTCTTTTCCATGCTTGTGATATCCGAGTAAACAATGGAGCTGGCGCCAAAGTGTCAAGTTCGCCATCATTGTCGTGTCGCACTATCATTATCACTACAACCATTATGTAGTAGTGGGCTGAGGTAAATGACGTGGGCCGTGGGTCGAGGACAATCGCAGGTCCTCTTTTCCTTTCTGCGCAGCGCCACTCTGCCATTTATTTCTTTCGCTTCGAAATCAATGTCCGTACCATCTATCTATCTATCTATCTATCTATCTATCTATCTATCTATCTATCTATCTATCTATCTATCTATCTATCTATCTATCTATCTATCTATCTATCTATCCCTACGTATATTCAACGTCATACAGCAGTGTATGAAGTACAAGGGCGGACCTTCTCCTAGCTATAGCAAACTCTACTACTTGGAACTTGCGCTGCTTCAGGTAGCACCTGGAGCGTTCGTGTCCCAGTCCAGGACAGGTATAGAGGATGTGCTTGAGGCTCCTGAGGCCCCCAAGCAACTCCTCTGTACCTGTCCTGGACTGGAACAAGAACGCTCGAGGTGTCATCGCAGCCTACTGGAGGCAGTGCCTTCCAGCCACCACACTACACCACTTGCTCTTCCCATCCCGCCCCCCTCTACCAGCGCTCCAGATCCTGGTGGAATTCCTGGATGAGACGGGCATTGCAGCCTACGGCCGAGCATGCAACGCCTCCTCGCCCCTTCCCTTGCCGCAGGCTTACATCGGCCGCGATGAACGAGCCACGACGTTCTCTGTAACCTTCCTATCTTCCCTTTGTCTCCAATCATCCCCTCCGCAGGACGATGCGCGTGGCTCCCAATTTAAGCTGGAGAAACAAGCGTCTCTTTACTACCTATAATCACTACCACTGCGCGTGAAACTCCCGTCGGCTTGTCTACGGGGCAAGGTCGTGCTCTCGCTTAGACAGCCGTGCGGTGTTACAAAAGAAAAAAAAAAGGCAGTCAGTTCCACTAGAGGGAATGCTGTACAGAGTGCAGAGCAGTGATTCAGCCTGTCTGTCGTGTGTCTTTGTTTCATTTATCATCAGGGTTTTAAAGTATCTTCAATTAATTTCAGCGCATTGTGCACTTTACACTTAATCTGTGTCGTTATTCATTACACTAATCTGGATCCATGTAGTTTACTTTTGTCCACTATCGATCGGTTTCATGGGAATTGATCGGGGTATGTAAGCCTGTGTTGTTACGGCACAGTGATTCATTTTTGTTTGTCTTGTGTTTATCCTCGGCGTTTTAGAGTTATTTCGGCTTGCTTTGATCTCACTGCGCTATAATTAGCTTCTTTTGTATTACTCCATCAATCTGGTTTATTTTAACTATTGTTAATTCGGATAAACTTTAGCAGGTTTTGATCAGTTATTAGCATGTCCTGGCCCTGTTTTGAACTTCTGTTTTCTGAGAGTGAGCACGACATGAATAGACACTGGTAGGCCGGGCCCTTGAAGTGCTTCGTACTTACAAACTAAATGTTCCATGCCTAAGGCAGTGGTGTCAGTTATGTAGCACTGCCACATCACCATCACAGTCATGGGCTGAGGGCCAGTGTTAAGGACGAGGGCGACTGCAAGTCCACTGTTCCCGACTGCACAACCCCATCCTTTTCTTTGTCTTTGTTGTTTTAGATGAGAAGTAGCTTATGGTCGGAGCTATGTCACTCCCTCCCACCATCCATCCATCCGCCGTGTGGCGTCCACACCCGCACTGCGCATGTGCATCCTCCCCCCTCCTCTCCTTGTCTCATCTCTCCTCTCGGCATTCCTTCTCTCTTCTCCTAACGGCGCGCGTTCACTATGGAAACTCTTTCTTCGATGAACGCTTTACCAGCTCGCAAGGAACGAGAACGCACCCTCGCCCGCGAGAGACAACGCTGACGCAGGCAGCGTATGCTAGCGTCAAACCGATGCAAACGCGACACCTAGTCAAACCGATGCAAACGCGGTGTTCACCCCCCCCCCCCCCCCCCCATCGCGCTGCTTCGCATCGCCTCATGGTCCCCTTTAGCGGGAGATGGTGTAATTTTTTAGGGGCGAAGCTCCTTAAGGCGTGGGTCGGTCGTAGCCTGTATGTATGTAGTAACCACCCGCGTGCCTCTCTCTCTCCCGGCGCGTGCCTCCTGTCTTGCGAGAGAGAGAGAGAGAGCGAAAGGCACGCGTTGGCTATGGAAACGCTTGTCCGCCGCGGTGGTGTAGTGGTTACGGTACTCGGCTGCCACCCAAAATACGCGGGTTCGATCCCGGCCGCGGCGGTCGCATTTTCGATGGAGGCGAAAATGCCAGAGGCCCGTGTACTGTGCGTTGTCAGTGCACGTTAAAGAACCCCAGGTGGTCTGAATTTCCGGAGCCCTCCATTACGGCCTTTCTCTCATCTCTATCTCTTTCACTCCCTTTCCCCCGCCCCCACGGACGCTTAGCCGTGCTCCCTACATGGGCTGGAGAAATTAGCGTCCTTTCCTAACCGAACCACAACCACAATCAAACGCTCTTTCTTAGAGGAACGCTGTACCAGCTCTCAAAGATAGAGAACGTGCCCTCACCCGCGAGAGACAACGTTGGCGCAAGCAGCGTCTCCTAGCGAGTTTCTTGATTGAGAAATAGCCGCCGCGGTGGTGTAGTGGTTACGGTACTCGGCTGCCACCCAAAATACGCGGGTTCGATCCCGGCCGCGGCGGTCGCATTTTCGATGGAGGCGAAAATGCCAGAGGCCCGTGTACTGTGCGTTGTCAGTGCACGTTAAAGAACCCCAGGTGGTCTAAATTTCCGGAGCCCTCCACTACGGCCTTTCTCTCCTCTCTATCTCTTTCACTCCCTTTCCCCCACCCCCACGGACGCTTAGCCGTGCTCCCTACATGGGCTGCAGAAATTAGCGTCCTTTCCTAACCAAAACACAATCAATCAATCAAATACCGACTGCTCGCGTTGGAGAAGCGTTCACCGGCAACCCATATATATATATATATATATATATATATATATATATATATATATATATATATATATATATATATATATAGGCACTGGATCTTGACTTGCAATGAAGTGCCGGTGGGAGATTTCACTTGTGCATAGTTGAACCATGAGGATTCGTAGCGTGCGCGTTAACTAAATTAATCCGGAACTCGGCACGATCTACGATGAACCTCCCGAGCTTCGCCCACTCATCATCATTCACTCCGTGGATATGCTGTAATTTTTTTTCCATTTATTTCTTGCTTTGTCTCTTACTACAATGCCGTTTGTATAAGTAGTATGATGCAGCTCTGATGTGAGCGCAACAGTATGGCTAGTGTCTCCGGGTTAAGGGCAGGAGGGGGTGTGTGTTTTTACTTTCTTCGTGGCAGCGGGTATGGCAGTCCCCTAAAGAACTCCGTTCAAAACAAACTAGAAAGTGTGCAGCAGCTTGATACAGCTTGAATCAGACGAACGGATAAAAGTACGGCTCCGAGCTTACTGGGAATGCCTATGCGGTGTATACCCGACGCAACGAAATTTCTGCTAGTATAACTTTAAAGATGAAGTGCTTTCTCCTCCGTACTCTGCTTCGGGAAAGGCTGACAGGCATTGCATCTATGTTTATTCTAGGATTAGAAGGCATTTAGGTTGGACCGGGCTATTGTTCAGTGCGTGCTGCGCACTGTTTCTGCTCTGACTACAACTGTGCTTTCTATTCGCAAATTTATGCAGGCAGTCACGAATCTTGGCCCTCAAGTAATCTTTCAAGCACGTGTCGCCTTTGTCCAGTCTTCACAAGACATTCTTCGTGCGAGCCTGCGAGGAACTGCGAAGTGAAGGTGCGTATTTTTGTCCTCACCTTTTGTGGTCTCGTTGTCCCATGCGTAAGAGGAGCATCGTGTGCCGACTATGCCAGAGGTACAGCAGGACGTGGATTCAGGGGCGTAGCCTCTCTCTCGCGCTGTAGCTTGTGGTTACTTAAGCTAAAGTGCGCAACCGCAAATTCGAGTCTCTCCTTGAGGCGGGATTGAGTATCGCAGGAATCGTCACAGGAAATTATAATCAATAAACGCAACAATTACATCCTGTGATGTAGATAAAGAGGACTTAGATAAGGTAACCGCAAGGAGACTGAGAAGGCCTGCTGCACTCCGCTAGGGGAAGATGCTAATTCTTGACGGAATTTTATTAAAAGGAAAAGTTGGTCCGCCGAGGCCTCAGAAGTAAGGAACCTGGCAGAGGCTGAAGCCAGGGACGTTCACCAATTGCGAATCAGCATTGGGGAATAATTTTCAACCAAGTATGATTTAGCGGTTTCGAACAAAGAGAAAAAAAAAGTTTCACAAATATTTTACTGCTTTTCTTTTCACGGCAATAACTACTGCTGTGGGTAGGTCGCATGTTTGAAGATACAGATTCGCTTCTCAGGGCCGCCCGTATACCACGCGGACAATATTCTTGTGTGTCCATTCTCTCATCCCTGCCGCACGGACTCTAATGACGTCTCAGTTTGCTAGTTCCTGGAATCTACGTAGGCAGCGGTTAATCAATATGTTGCTTCAATGTTCATTTTGAGAATAATCACAAACCTTGTGCAATGCGGCCGTGGCAGTTAGGGAACAGCAGGGTTGTAACGACATACGTACACTCTTAGCACGGTAACCTTTAGTTTATTTTATAGGTATACAAAAATGTGAAAATATGCTCCTTTATAAAGGTTAAAGTGCTTTTAACCTTTATAAAGGGGCATATTTTCACATTTTTGTGCACCTATAAAACAAACTAAAGGTTACCGTGCTAAGAGTGTAGTCTTTGTCATCCCAAGAACGTCAAAGACATGCAAAGTTGTTTCCACAAATCGGCAGTTGCGTTCTCCTTAGGGAATAAATCAAGAGCGTTATGTCTAATGCGGCCCACTTCACATTCGTTGGTAATTTTTCCTCCCAGTTCGAATAGTGTTCCCAGCACATTTGTTGAAGGTCGAGGCATTGCCGCGTCTGATGATCTCGTAGTGCTTGTCATGAAGGAGGGAAATGCAGACTTGTTCTTGCCCTCAGCCAACAGACACGCTGTGCTGATTATGCGAATGTCATATTGTGCGCGACGACGTGTAGCAAAGGCTCAAATTTGCGGGTCAAATCACCCGCAACCGCGACTACTTTTCCATAGTGCGCAATTAAGGACATAAAGAAACAATGCATTCTTGATCTGGACCAACTACCTACTGTTCCTTGCTTTATTGTTTCTTTCCCCCGTTTGAGAAAAAGAAAAGCAAAATGAAAAAAGTGTGGTGGTGCCCGGTCCACCGTCAGGTACGGCGGCCTTAAAGCCAACTGAAAATAAATAAAGGGGGGGGAGGGGGCATCCAAAAGTGAAATTTGATAAAAAGATCGAACTCAGAAAAAGACAACTGGGACAAAGTCACTATAGTGGCGTCGCCAAGTGACGAGGCCGAGTTTGTAACGGAAATGGGGAGTTCCCAATTTGGGGAATCTGGCTTGTAGTGCCCCCGTGTGGGGTTAAAGTTTATGGGTGAGTGTTTAGGTGGCTTATCATAGTCGGACGGGGTTTTGCCAAAGGGTGGCCGGGTGGGCTTTTGGGTGTGGTTGTTGTGCGCTTCCAAAATGATGGTTGGAGGCCGGAACGCTGCTGTTACTCTGAGCAGGAAAATAGGATGGCGTCGATAAAGGCTGACTGATGTGGTGTGGTTGTAGTCATCGTCGCCGTGACGGAGTAAGACGTGAGTCGAAGGCGTTGTCTCGTGGAAGGTGCCGCTGCTGGCGAGGACAGATGGTGCCTGTTAGGCATGGCGAGAGGGAGTTGAATAATGTCAGACTGGAGTTGGAGGCGGGCGCGTAGATGGAAGGCGGTAGTCTTGATGCAGTTAGTTCTCAGTGTCGTCGTTACAGTCGGCCTGAGTCGTAGACGGTTGGTTGTTGATCGTCTGTAGTTGGCTCATATGGCCGTTGCGAACCGAGCGTGGGCGGCATGGTGCCTCGCCGTGGTAGGAGGTCCTGTTTTGTTTCAGGATAAAACAGCGCTAAAGGACGACACAAAATAGGACACAGGACGAGCGCCCGTCCTGTCCTTTCTTGTCCCGTCCTTTTGCGCTGTTTTATCATGACGCTTAACCAACTCGCCTAACTGCCACTCCCTGTTTTGTTGTTCGAGTAGCGGCCTTATGAAAGTCGGAGAAGGTGTAATGGACGTTGTGGGGTGGCAGTAGATGTCGTATAGGTTGCGAAATCATCACCATAACAATCATCATCATCATCTTGTTTTTAAGTCCACTGACGGACGAAGGCCTCTCCCAGCGATTTCCAACTTGCCCTATCCTGAGGAGTCGGTTCCACTGCATGCCCGTCGACTTCTTAATTTCATCGCCCCATCTAACCTTCTGCCTGCCTCTGTTGCGTTTTCCCTTTCTTGTTATCCATTCCGTCGCTCTTACTCTCCATCTGAATTGTCTGTCGTCCTCATGACATGTCCTGCCCAGGTCCACTTCTTTAAATTTATATAATAATATTAGCTACTCCTGTCTCTTCTTGGATCCATTCCGCTCATTTTTCATCTCTTACCGTTACAACTTCTCCCTTATCATCCACGTTTCTGCACCATACGTTATTACTGGGAGAATGCAGTGTTTAAATACTTTTCGTTTTAGAGACAGCGGCAGGTGTCCAGTCATGATTTGAGAATGCCTTCCGAATTCGAAGCCTCCGAATGCCTTATTCTATGAAGAATTCTCTCTTCATAGGTACCCGTCCCTGCTAGTAACTGTTCCACGTATACGTATTCGTTCATACATTCTAAGGGCTCATTGCTAATTTTAAATGCCTGCTCTTTAGCTAGACTATTGAGCAAAATTTTGGTCTTTAGCCTATTCATTTTGAGTACTATTTCGATACTTTCCCGGTTTACGTCATCAATCATGTTTTTTAGTTCGCCCCCATCACCGCTAAAGAGCACGATGTCGTCTGCAAACCTCAAATCGCTGTGATATTCTCCTGTGTTATCATTCCCTTTTCTTCCCAGTCTAGACGTTTAAGCGTCTCCTCTAAATATGCAGTGAATAACATCCGGAGATCGTATCTCCTTGTCTGACATATCTCTTGATTGTTTTTTTTTTCTGCTGTCATATAGGAGTAGCGTGGCTGCGCAATCTTTTCAGATGTTATTTATCGTTTGCACGTATAGGTCAGGTACCCCTTGTCGACATAAAGCTTCTAGACGGGCTTGTATTTCTATGTAATGAAATACTGTCTCGTACTCTATAAAGACCATATCAAGGTGTTTGTTATATTCAGCGAATTTCTCAATTACCAGGTTGATAACATGGATGTGGTCCATTGTTGAGGAAGTTTTTCTAAAGTCAGCTTGTTCTCTTGGTGGGTAAAGTCGAGTGTTTCTCTTATCCTACCAGAAATTACTTTCGTAACTTGCTTGAATATTACTAGGAGTAGGCTTATCTGTCTACAATTCTTTAAATCCTTTGTTACCTTTCATGTGGATTAAGAGTGTATTAGCATTTTTCCAATTGAGCGATACACTAGATGTCTTGATAACATTTGGTGAAGAGCGATCACGTTTTTCAAATATAATGTGTCCTCTGTCCTTTATCAAGTCGCCCGTTATGCCGTCTTCACCTGCTGGTTTGCTGCGTGATGTGCGTCTTCCGTTTGTGTAGCTGGTCCTTCTTGAAGCAGTTATGTCTAGCCCGACAAATTTTATTGCTGTAGGTGGGTACCGCTTACGCGTGGTACCACTGTTTCTGCAACGGAGAACGTTAGAGGCGCAGAACACGATGGCTTCAAAATATGTTGCACCGGCATCATAAACCTGCTTATACGTTCAAGAAAGATGAGTTATTCCACGTAGTCACGTCATTGTGTCATTCAACATCGCGGTCAGTTTCCTGGGCAAGCATGCTTTTCGGGGCGTCGACAAATTTCTCAGCAGCAACGCCGATCGGACCAACGCTGCTTCGTACGGTACAGGTAAAGTTAAATTAGCAACGCAGCGGCAGAGTTTTAGGCAACAATTGCACGTTTTATGCACTTAAAGCAGCACCCTGTCAATGTACGTCAACATTCACCCAAAATGCACTTCGAACGTGACATTGCTTAAAGTGACCCTGAAACGATTTTGGCGAGTTTGTGCAAACATGGTGATCCGATAGAGATAGTCACTAGGGTCATTGGAGGACAGATTTCAGCGCTCTGCGCAAAGCGTGTAATTCACAATAAGGTTTTGAACACTCGCATCGCAAAAGATAGCAGCGGCTCGCCAAAACGCGTTTTCAAACGCCCCCGCCTATCGAACGATGGATGGGAGGCCGCTGATTGGCCCCTAACTAGTGAAGTGCACGTAATTTTTCCAATCTAACTGCGAACAACGTGCTCCTACAACATGCTCCTTCGTTTCAGCCAACTAGAGTTACTGTATATTTATGCTAGCATATAGAGTAACTCTACAGCCAACGGTATCGTCGCGGCATCTGGCGGCGTACACACGAGTCGCTGGCTCTATCACAGCCCGTCTGGACGCGCGCGCTCGCTCCCTCCGTTCGCTCCCTCCTAAAGGAGGGAGCGAACGCACGGGTCCAGACCGGCCGTGGCTCTAGGATAGCACTGCCGAGGCCGGCGACCTCAGTAGAGATATCGGGGCGCAATGTCGCTGCGGAGAGCTCGGCAGGCCGGCTGACGCGGGAGGCGCCGTCGTCGCTAGCGCGCACTCCGCAGCTGATTGAGTTGAGGAGGAACAGCAGTGGTAAGGAGGAAGGCGACAGAAGTAATCGCATAGCTGCCTTAGCGCATGGTGCTTCGCTTTATTTATGACGTGAATTATTTCACAATTTTTCGCCTAATCAGTGACGCAATGTCAAAAAAAAAGTTTCAGAAACCCTTTAACGAGCGGACGTGAAATATAATCTTGCACTCCTCGCATTCCATCGGAGCGGTTCACTCTCGGTGCTTTCACTTCTTGGTTTTCCAGTGGAAAAACCTTGTCCTCCAGCACTATTTTCAAAAATAATCTTTCCTCTGAGAGGCCTCGAGTACACACGCACATCGGCGTGTTTACAGCGCGAGAAACCTGCCATAACTAAGCAAACTTTCATTTCTTTTATGACGAGTTCTTTTCAAAAATACGGACGCATATCGCCGCATTTGTGCATTACAATTTCATTTCGCTTGTAACTGACACAAGGAGCGCTGTGTGGTCCATGTGGTTGTTGTGGCAGGGAGGCCACAAAGGGCAGTACGGTTCCTGTTCTGCAAGATGTAAGCTGCGTTTTGAATGGAAGCAGCGTGCACGTCTCGGGATGCCGATATGTGTCGTCTGCGTTTATTTTGAATTTGTAAGTAGAATAACTTGCGTTTGCCTGCATCGATCTCCGAAAATTCATATTTTGCATTAACCTCAGATTAATACAAGGAACACGTTTCGATTCAAAACTCGGTGAGTCAAATATGGTTTCAGGGCCCCTTTAAGAATGAGACTAGATCTGCTGAACAAGGCAGCGGTGGGCGGTGTGTCGCCTGCTAACCCTCCTCTTCATGGAGGTTCCCCTGATACCCGCTTGGCGCGCCAGAGTCTACGGGCATTGCCAACACAAAGCCACACGGAGGTTCAGGCAGCGCTATGCGGACATTGAAGGTGAAAAACGCGAATAGGATTGCCTGTTTGAGGGGCGACTTGAATAACTGGCTAAGTATGAAAAAATTACTGCATATCCACGAAGTGATTGATTGATTGATTTGTGGGGTTTAAAGTCCCAAAACCAGCTCTGATTATGAGAGACGCCGTAGTGGAGGTCTCCGGAAATTTCGACCACCCGGGGTTCTATAACGTGCACTGACATCGTACAGCACACGGGCCTCAACATTTCGCCTCCATCGAAATGCAGCCGCCGCGGCCGGGATATAGCCACCAAGTGAATGCTGATGATGGGGAGAAGCACAACGCATCAGATCGTGAATTATCAGTGAAATGACTATTAAACGATTATGATGTTTATCGTTCTTGATAAAGTCTTGGATTCCTGTTGCCCTTTAGTATAACGGCACGGCGTTCGGTGAAGACGAAGTCGAGCGGTTCTTCGTCAAGGAGTTGCATATGAAAGTTTGCAGAGACTAAGTCGATGCGCGACCCCCTGTTGGTTGGGGCGTGTTTGCTCTGGTAAACGAGTTTCAGGTTATATAAGTATTGCCGTATTTCCGGCTAAGTCATCTCCCTCCCGTCCATTTGCCAGATTGCCGCTTACGCATTCCACAACTTCGCAAAGACAAGTTTCATTCTCATGTTACACCGATTCCTATGACAGAGCGATCAAGCACATTTTTTAAATGCGAAGCATTTCTTAGCGAACTTCGGCGACTTTGAGCGTATCGATCTATCTATCTACCCGCCTACGACTTCGTGCTCTCCTGGCCGTTTCGTTAATGGGATGTTTACGAAAATTGGTATGCCACAACATGACTGCATGACGAACATAAATGACAGGTCATAACATGAAAATCATGATATGCATGTCATGAGCGGCATGATTTACATGCGATGGTCTTGGTGCTCTCCTGGCCGTTTCATTAATTGGATGTCTACGAAAATTGGTATGGGACAACATGACTGCATCACGAACATAAGTGACAGGTCATAACTTGAAGATCATGATATGCATGTCATGAGCGGCATGATTTACATGCCACGGTCTTGGTGCTCTCCTGGCCGTTTCGTTAATGGGATGTATAGGAAAATTGGTACGCCACAACATGACTGCATGGCGAACATAAGTGACAGGTCATAACTTGAAGATCATGATATGCGTGTCATGAGCGGCATGATTTACATGCCACGGTCTTGGTGCTCTCCTGGCCGTTTCGTTAATGAGATGTCTACGAAAATTGGTATGCCACAACATGACTGCATGGCGAACATAAATGACAGGTCATAACTTGAAAATCATGACATGCATGTCATGAGCGGCATGATTTACATGCCACGGTCTTGGTGCTCTCCTGGCGGTTTCGTTAATGGGATGTATACGAAAATTGGTATGCCACAACATGACTGCACAACGATCATAAATGACAGGTCATGAAATGAAAATCATGATATGCGTGTCATGAGCGGCATGGTTTACATGCCCCAGTCTTGATGCTCCTGCGGTCGTTTCGTTAACTTCATATGTACCAAAATCGGTATAGCGAGACAACAATGCAGATCCATTTTACGTTCCTGATGCGTGCTTCGCATTTCCTTGATTCCCACTGCACGTGGTATCTGCCGTATTTTTAAATCAAGAAATTCGCCAGCAGACGCTGGCTGCGTCGGCGTTCTCTCTCGCGGGCGAGGGCACGTTCTCGTTTCTTGCGATCTGGTACAGCGTTTGTCGCAGAAAGAGGGTTTCCATAGCACGCGCCGTTCGCTCTTTCAAGACAGCAGACGACTGTCTAGGTGTACTGCCTCCAGGATCGGCCCACACACGCACGCACACCGTGTGACTGCACGGCCTCTAGGATGGGTCCACACCTTTGCCTCGGCTGTAGACTACGGCGAACGGAATTAAAGGGCCCCTAGACAACCCCGAGGTGTAAAATTTGTTTTAAAGATATAACTGCGCTCCTGTGCGATGTGAACATGCTCCCGCAAGAATTTTGCGAATAGGTGCAATAATAAAGAAGTTACACGGGCTTAAGTGGCCGCTTGCGTCGGTTTCGTTTTCTCGGTCGGCCTCCCCACCCTTCTCTGCTGAGGAGAGGGCAGGGCGGCGCGCCGTCGAGACACCGCCCACTTTTGACACGTGACCTGACGTGATCATTTGACGTCATTGACGCTTGCGCTGCGGAACCGGTTGCTCCCGTTCTAGAAACGTTGGGTTGCTCCTGCGCTCACGCCGGTGGGATGGCTAGGGGAGCTGACAATAGACGTTTCGACCAATCAACGATATACAACTACGCAAAGTTGTTACGCGGTAGAACATGACGACACCTAGGATGCGATCGCGACTGGTCAGTCGCCGGAAAGAAGCGCGGGAATTGTTTTTTGAAATACGGCGTCTGTGTGGCGCGCAGCGCTGTCATATTCGCAGAATGTGATCGCCGCAACCTTCTCTATGATTGAGTTAGCTTGTTTGGGCGGCTTTGAAAAAAAGTAGGAGCCTGTTTAGTGGCCCTTTAAGGTGCTTAACCCCTAAAAGATGTTTGGAACAAGTGTGAGCGGTTTAGGGAAATTGTGCCCTACAGCTGTCCCAAGGCTAAGTGTACTCGGGAGATAGAGGTGTTACAAAGGGTATGCGATCCGGAATACATCGTGCTCAACTACCGAATACGCGGGTCAACCTGAACACTGCGAACAGAGACGATTGCACAGGACGCTCAACACGGAGCTGTATTAGTTGAGCTGCAGCTGCTGCGCAGGCTTGATTGTCAGCATTATTCCTAATATACCGGCTTAAGGTGAAGGATTTGCGGCGATGAAATGCGCTGAGCTCATGTTCTGCAAGAAAGGTTAAACCTTATTTCGAATCCTTGTTAGCACTTCCCCACTTCCACACGGCGCCAAATAGCACAGTGAAACAGCACTAAAGGATAGGCTGCCTCACGTACCCGTCGCACGTAGGCGCTGCTGGCTCGGGGAATTTGTTCGTGGTATTAAAATTAATACTGCGGTACGCAAATGATCTTTGGATATTGTCCACTTTATCTACTCAGTGCACCGATTTGCAATTTCCAAGCACCATTACCCATGCCTAATAAGAAGCATGTTGGCGATGACACGCATTCCGTATGAAATCTAAACAAGAAGAGAAGTTCAGGGGAAGAGGACATAGGGCGCGTAATACGAAGGCAAGACAGCCGTGGTATGTGAGGGTAACAGAGTGGGTGCGTAGAGAAGGGAAGCGTGGCAGGTGTCGGCAGGAAGTTTATCTATCTATCTATCTATCTATCTATCTATCTATCTATCTATCTATCTATCTGTGTCTGTCTGTCTGTCCGTCCGAATACGTCCCGGCGTTCTCCTGGTCGTCTCCGTCATCTGGTGTACCCCAATATTTCGGAGGTAGGGTATAAATGTATGACGAACGTGAATGACAAATATTTTTTACATCACTAATCGTCATCATCATCATCAGCAGCAGCCAATTTTATGTCCACTGCAGGACGAAGGCCTCTCCCAATCCTCGCCATCCTTGCCTGTCCTGCGCGAGCTGATTCCATTTGATGCCTGCGAATTTCTTGATTTCGTCCCCCCATCTTACTCTCTGCCGCCCACGGCTGCGCTTACCCTCTCTTGGTATCCATTCCGTCGTTCTAACTGTCCATCGGTTATCTAGCCTTCTCATCACGTGGCCTGCCCATGTCCATTTTTTCTTCTTAATATCGTTCATTATGTCGGCGACCCCCGTTTGTTCTCTGACCCACTCGGCTGTCTTCCTATCCCTTAGTGTAACGCCTATCATTTTCCGTTCCATCGCCCGCTGCGCGGTTCTTAACTTCCTCTCTAGCTTCTTTGTAATTCTCCAGGTTTCTGATCCGTAAGTCAGTACTGGCAGGATGCAGTAGTTATATAGTTTCCGTTTGAGTGATAGTGGTAGGTTTCCGTTCATGAGTTGTGAATGTCTGCCATATGCGCGCCATCCCATGTTTATTCTACGGTGGATTTCTTTTATATGGGTGGGTTCTCCAGTAAGTAGCTGTCCTAGGTACAGATATTCTTCTACGACTTCTAATGTATGGGTTTCGACCTTGAATAGGCGTTTTTTCGCCGTGCCACTTACCATTATCTTTGTTTTCTGCATGTTCATCCTTAATCCTACCTTAGCGCTTTCTCGGCTTAAGTCTTCAATCATCTTTTGCAATTCATCGCCATCATTGCTAAAGAGTACTATGTCATCTGCAAATCGCAGGTTACTCAGATATTCGCCGTTAATCCTGAGCCCTGTCTCTTCCCAGTCTAACCTTTTGAAGTCATATACGCCATGATTAACGATACTGCAGTCACGCGTAGCTCATATCCGTAATGAATGACACGCTGTTGGGGGTATGCGCCACAGGTGTGTGAATTTTACAAAGCGTATGACAATAAAATTCAGTTATGCTTTGCGATTTGTCCCCCGAGATACTTAGCTGGGCGATGCGATCAGCATACCTGTAGCTGCTGAGGCACCATTAACGCTTACAACCGCCTGTTCCCAAAGCAATGTCATGAAAGCTTCTTGAATAAGTTTCCAGAGACTGTGTTCCTTTGTCTCACGCCCGTACTTGTAGGCAATTTACCGCTCTACTTATGGATTACAATGGTGGCTGTGGAGGCGTTGTAGGTATCTTCCAGTATTCTTACGTAAATGCTGAGCTCGGTGCGAAACTTTGTGAAGCGTTCGCTGGTCCTCACAGTGCTTCGCGAGACATTCCACGAAGCCTGGGAAAAAGAAACGCGGTTGTGCCTGTGACCAACCCAGACCAGCCCAGCACCCATCTGCTTCGCCAGCCTTGCGCCACTAATGCAAGGTTCGCTTTTTTTTTTCTGTACGTCGATTATAATCTCGGTCGCCCCTGTCTATTAGTTGATCCGCTCTGCTGTCTTCTTATCTCTAATGTAACGCCTATCATTTTTCACTCCATCGCCCGCTGAGTGGCTAATTTCCTCTCGGGATTCTGTGTTATTATCCAAGTTTATTCACCGTATGTCACTACTGGTGAAATTCACTAGTTTTATAAGTTTCGCTTGAGCGATAATGGTAAGTTTCCGTTGACGAGTTGGAAATGTCTCTCGTATTCTCGCCAACCCATGCTTATTCAACGGTGGAGCTCTTCAACATGAGTGGGCTCACTTGTCGGCAGCTTTCATAGAGTAAATTTCAGGACAGGAAAGGATAATAAAGTAGAGAGAATGTGAGGTGACCTTGTCGTGGTGAGGAACTCGTCCTCTGTTCCCACCTTCTCCTCCTTCCTGCTTCTCTTCTTCGTTCCTTTTGGAGCCGAGCTCCTCCAGCTAGCGTTGCTGCTGCGAAGAAGGATGGACGGAAGCCTTCCTACTATCTGCCCGCCGTCGCGTTGTCGACTTGAAAGATGGAGACCATCCTTTCACACAAACACCACACGAGACTTTATATACGACACAGATAGTACATACACATTGACATATACATAGATGACTTAGCTTCGGTTGGTAGGACCTAGGTGAAGCCATCGGTCGGTAGGGCCTAGCGGTGGGCACCGTCGCTCCAATTCGACAGAGCCGACCCCAGTGCATCGCACTGCTCCTGCGGCCGTAACCACCACCCGGACTCGTGCTAGATGTACTCTCTAGCACTATCCATTCCGTCCTCGCCAACCTTCGGGCTACCCGCCAACCTACTGCTTACCTTCAGCCTTTCCAACCTCCGCTTCCAGTCTTGCGTCCAGTCTCTGGCTTCCGATCTCCCTTGCCAGGCAAAAGGGGCCACCTTATATACACCGGTTGCTCCGCCCCTCAACCACTCACAGCCAATCACAAACGGCGATTTACACCCCGACGCCGCTCTAACCAATGACAACCGTGAACAACACATTGGGTACGCTTGCTGCCCACCACGCTGCGTGGGAGGGAGTGAGGGCGCCAAACCAACTGCACAATACAGCCTCACAATGGTCTCCTCCTGCCCCACCTGTTCACCGCGTGGATGCGCGTATTTTCCGGGACCTGTTTGACTACCCTGGCGTACCTATTCCCCGTCTCATTCCGACGACCCTTACACGCCCTTCCTAAGATTAGCGCAGCGCTCTGATGCAGCTACGCTAATTACATACAACAAAGGTTCGTCGGAATGGGCATAAACAGCCGTTCACCAAAAATAATGAAACAAAACCAAAAAACAAACAGAACAAGAAACCCGCGCGGCATGCATACTCGCCAACACATCAATTGAAAAACATTAATGACATAGCTATTACCAAACGAGCCGCCGCGTTGTTACACTGCAATGACGCAAACAAACAAATAACAATGACACTCCGTGCTCTTGCCGTCCCTGACATGCACAGAACGAAATGCGAAACTAACAGAACAAAAACCCACGCGGCACACAAACTTGACAACACATCAATTGAAAGCATCAATGGCATAGCCATTACCAAACGAGCCGCCGCGTTGTTACACTGCAATGACACAAACAAACAAATAACACTGACACTCCGAGTTCCTGCCGTCCCTGACACACAACACTGCGCTGACGCGCACACTCGGCCGTGAATGAATCCGTTGAGCGGTCTCAATGTCCACATGCCACGAGTGTCCACCGCGCATCCAGTCCTCTCGTGCACCAAACCAGCCCCGAAGAACCACTACAGACTTCCTTGCACTGGTCAGGCACCACGCCACTACCAGCCAGTGTTACTGTTGAGATGCACGAACACCAGATGACTCACCGCTTGAGACGATGCCGCTTGCTTCCACGACGCTTTCCGAGGAGCTGGCCCGCCCTCGTCGTCAAGCCTTGCCTGCGCTGTTGGTGTAGTGTCCTCGTCGCCTTTCCTGGGCCGATGACGTGGTTGTTCTTGGCCCTTGGCTTCTTCCCGGCGGGAGCTCGTTGTCATGACCGTCCCCGGAGGGGATTACCACCCGCAGCAGGACGTTCTTCTGCGAATGCAGAGCACTCGCTGCCGTCGTTGTTGCCATCCTGTCGACTGCGCCAGTAAATTTCTGGATAGAGGATAAAGTGGTGAGAAGGTGAGGTGACCTTGTCGTTATGATGAGGTACTTGTCCTCTCTTCCCACCTTCCCCTCCTTCCTGCTTCTCTTCTTTCCTTTTGGAGCCGAGCTCCTCCAGCTAGCGTTGATGCTGCGAAGAAGGATGGACGGAAGCCTTCCTACTATCTGCCCGCCGTCGCGTTGTCGACTTGAAAGATGGAGACCATCCTTTCACACAAACACCACACGAGACTTTATATACGACACAGATAGTACATACACGTTGACATATACATAGATGACTTAGCTTCGGTTGGTAGGACCTAGGTGAAGCCATCGGTCGGTAGGGCCTAGCGGTGGGACCGTCGCTCCAATTCGACAGAGCCGACCAGTGCATAGCACCTCTCCTGCGACCTCAACCACCGCCCGGACTCGTACTAGATATCCCCTCTAGTACTATCCGCGCCCGAACCCCAGTCGGGAGGACCTTGGTGGAACGATCGCTTCCATTCGACAGAGCCGACCCCAGTGCATCGCACTGCTCCTGCGACCGTAACCCCCACCCGGACTCGTGCTAGATGTACTCTCTAGCACTATCCACTCCGTCCTCGCCAACCTTCGGGCTACCCGCCAACCTACTGCTTACCTTCAGCCTTGCCGTTGTCAGATGGAAAGAGGAGTCGACACCCGGAGGTGTCTCGTCCCAGAGCACACAGTCTCATCAATCCGTCATCATCCTACGTCTACCCCGGCAAGGCCCCCACCCGAGGCGGGCGGGTGAGGGATTTTTTGGTTTGGGCAAACGGTCCTACCCGGACAAGGGTTTTTGCTGGCGTACGGCACACGGTACTCGTAACACACAGCGCGCCCTGTGGCCACAGGCCTGCAGGGCGAACACAGTCCTACCCGGACAAGGGGGCGGCCACCGTTTAGTGCAGCGAGGTGAGTCGCCGCACACAGAACAGACGTGGCCGCACGTAGCGCCCCGTGGCCGAAGGCCCACGGGGCTCTGTCTTTTCCCAGACTCGGGGGCATGCCTTTCGGCCAGCCACGTTTATACCTGTCTCGGCGTTGGTCTTGGTCCAGTCTTCTGTCTTCGGTCGCTCTTGGTCTTCCTGAGGGTGATGCACTTGAGGGAGCCATCTTCATTAATTTAATTTAAATTATTTAACTTAAACTTAAAAAGTCACCGTAATCGTACCTCCGGACTCCTGGAATATAACTGCCGGGCGATGCCAGGTTTCGAGAAACTTCTTCCCGCCCAGGACGTGCCACTCGCGGGTGAGGTGGAACCAGAGCTCCTTCCGTACTTTTGCAAGTACTTCGGGAAGCCCCGCCCTCCTACCGTTGAAGACCGCGTCCCAGCGTGCCAACCAAACTTGGTATGAGCACTCAACGAGAAGAAGCACGAACTGGTTAATCGCCCTACTAGGTAATGGACTGAGGAATCGAACTGTCTGATATGGAATACCTGGAAGGTTAAACAAGCTGGCTATCTTTCGATGGAGAGCTGCCGGCAGCGCACACTGCGAGAAGATGTGGACCGCGTCCTCGCGAGCACCACAAAACGGGCAAACCCCACGAGCGGGGCGTGCCGTGAAGGGCCTGTATTGAATAGGCAGGCACCCTCGCGCCAGCTTGTACATAAAAGTTGCACGGCTGGCGTCTAGGAAGCTGGGTGTAATCAGCTTCCAGCTCGGATTGTGGCGGGACAGGTCGAAACTTCTGCAGCGGGCTGGTAAGTCTGGAGTTAACATATCTACCAGATCCTGTAACTTAATGGATACAACATCGACCTCGGAATCTTTCTCTCGAATCTTTACTAAAGTGTTAGCCGCCTCACTATAGAAGGGGGACGGTGTTCCCGCACGAGGGACGCTATTTGAGAACGCGCTCGGCGAGAACATCCGCAACCTTGTGGAAAGGAAATACGAAGTGAAACTGCGAGTAAGAGTCATATCGGAATCTAGAGCTACCTGAGTCCATTTAACGTGGAGGGCGTGTGCCATGATACCCAGGTCGGGGATGCCGCGGCCTCCCCTGTCCCTGGGCAGCTTGAGCACCGGTCGTGAGATATGCACGGCCGACCCACTCCATAAAAAGCGAAAGAGCAACCGCTCCAAGGTAGTCTTGGTGCGGTTGGCTACCGGCATCACACACGCCACATAGGTGAGAAAAGTAAAGAGTAACGATCTGAGCACCGTTACCCTTGCCGTCAATGGAATTTTCAACGGCCCAAACTCCTGAATCCTGGTTTCCAGCTTTTCCCTAGCCAGTTGCCAGTTTCCAGGAGTCAGGCCATCCGGTTCAAAGTGGAATCCTAAAATCCGCAGCCGTGTTTTCACGGGCAAGCCGTGAACGGGCTGCGGACTGCTCGGGGCTGAATTCAAATACATAACGGCTCTCTTGGACTTGTTAACCCGCGCACCACTCGCCGAGCAGTACCCGTCCACGACCTCCAAGACGGTGCAAACAGTTGCCTCGTCAGGGACGACGATGGACAGGTCGTCTGCGTAGGCAAATAGTGCGGCTGGAGGGGAACCGGGCGGAAGGGGAAACCTACAAATTCTGCTGTCGGAGGAAAGCCTCTGTAGGAGCGGCTCAAACGCGAGCACGTAGAGAGCAGGTGAGAGCGGATCCCCCTGCCGAACTCCGCGGCACACGTTAAAAGGCTCCGAGACGCGATCCCCTATGATGACAGCAGAAACAGGACGAAAATATAAAGCTCGAATCATGCTTCGAAATTGCACGCTAAAACCTGCTTAGCTTCAGGACGCGAAAAATGAACTTATGACTGATGATATCAAAAGCTTTCTCCTGATCAAACGAGCAAAGAATGCCCGGAAGGTTCCGTGCATTTGCCCATTCAATCAGGTCCCTAATGGCGAAGCCATGAAGCGTGGTGGATCTACCCTGTACACAACATGCCTGGTACGGACCCAAAACAGTGCTGAGCGCTGGAGTGAGCCGCACAGACTAGGCATTTCGAGATCAATTTGTAATCGCAGTTCAGCAGGGTGATGGGGCGCCAGGCTCTTAGGTCGGTGCTTCTCGACTCGTCCTTACACAGGAGAGTGATTAGCCCGTTCCTTTGAGTTTCTGACAAAGACCCCTCACGGAGAAGTCGGTTCGCTAAAGCAGTGAACGACTTTCCTAATACCTGCCAGAACTTTGCGTAGAATTCTACTGTAAGGCCATCTAACCCGGGACTTCTATTATGATTCATCGACTTAACCGCCGCGAAGAGCTCGTCCTCCGAGAAGGGGGAGTCGTCTACTTCGGGCGGTTCGGAATTCCTGACAAAAGGACAAGCATAAGGGGTGGGAGCTGGCTCGGCATAAAGGTTCTTGTAGAACTGCCGCGCAAGCTCAAGTACCCCGTCTGCATTGTCCACTATATCACCAGTATTTGGATCTACAAGCGACCTAAGTGTGGAATTTTTCCGCGCTAGGTGCCGACGGAGAACATTCCTACTACACCACGCTTCCATCTCCCATTTTTCAGCGCGTGCCACGGCCCGTAAGCCGTCCCAACGACGCTGTAGGAGGGTACGAAACTGCTTACGAAGTGAAGTTAGTGCAGGGGCGATCCCGGGTCCGCAGGAAAGCGGCATTGAAAGCAGCAGGATCGCGTCGGAAACCACTCGGATCTCCGCGCGCTCCTCGCGTGCACGCCGCTTACCCCACTCCCGAAAACACTCCGCAACACCGGCCTTCACTTCGTCCCATTCACTGCCAGTTAAATTGTCCCTGCCTCGAAGCGATCTAGCGAGGAATTTACCTACATCTTCGACGATTTCTCTATCCTTTAAGAGGCGCGCGTTTAGACGCCACGGCCTTTTTCCCTGAGCTACCAAGTTGGAATCTGCGAATCGTAAGACTACGAGGCGGTGGTCACTAAGAGCAACAGAGCATAGCCACGAGGAGTGCATGCTGGGAGCAAGTGCCGGTGAGACATAGAAACGGTCGATTCTGCTTTGGAGGCCTCGCCCTGTCCAAGTCATCCCCGACTGGCCAGGTCGAACGGCGCGCCAAGCATCGACCAGTCCCAGCTCGTCAACAAGCTCGCGCAACACTGTCCCGCCGCCGCGCTCTTTGCCCCTACCAGCGCCACGAATGGAAATGCGATCGTTCCTATCCAAGACACAATTGAAATCCCCCACGAGGATAACTCGTGAGGGACCCGCCAGATATGGCTCTACTGTACTGTAAAATTCTCTTTGTGCCCTGCTTTTGTTAGGAGCGTAAATATTCACAATTATGACACAACAATCCAAGTCGATTGACAGGATACGGCCATCCGTGTCCCTGGAATGGCGCAGAACAGCGCCGCTAAAACGGGGCATTAAAATAATAGCCACGCCGCGACTGCCTGTTGCGCCATAACTCCAGTAGGAACGGGTGCCAAAGTTCCTGTCAAAATTCAAAATCTGTCCTAATCTATGAACATATGTCTCCTGAACAACTAGGACGTCGATTTTTCGAGCCCGAGCCAAATGAATTAACTCCGCCTGCTTGGCGGCGCGTGTCAATCCTCGACAGTTAAAAGACCCGATAGTAAGAGAGGAAGCCATCATGAAATGGAAAAAAGGAAAAGTTCACGAAAGGAACATGAGAGAAAGACAAAGACGAGAGGAAAAGAGAAGAGGTGCCCGAGAGTAGGGCAACTCTGTTCGACCTTTGAAGCTGGACTAAGCTACCGAGGAACTCTCTTCGATGAGAGAGTCCTCGTTCGTTGACGAGTACGTGACACTGGATAGCGCCGAGCACTCGCACTGCTCACCTGACAGGCCGCACATCGGGCAAGGGGGCTGCCGCTCGCCTTCTGCGCTGCCTGCGACCAAAGTGGAAGAGGAATCCGCATCTGAGTCTGGGAGCGCGGTGCGCTTATATTCCGGTTCTGATGCCTCGGACGAGTCCGAATCGGAGTCGCTGTCCGAAGCGGCCTTCGCAGCCTCGGCCTGCGCTCTCTTTCGGCGCATCTGTTAGCCGCCTGTTGCGTCGCGCGTGGGCCGTTCGTGTCGGTGATCAAGTTTGGCTTGCTGATGAAGGCACGACTCCGAGTAGTTGAAAATGAAAACTTAACATTTATTTACATTTCAACTATCGGCACAGCGAACTCGGGCACTGAGACCCTGGCTGTCCGATCTCCGTCTCTCGTCTCTC